>JAQFVV010006201.1:3006512-3233483 GCA_028023455.1 Epiperipatus broadwayi | reverse complement strand
ATATATATATATATATTCTAACCCAGTATTTAATTATTTAGTTTGATATTAGTTTATTTACTAATTTTTCATGGTTATTATTAAGGCAACCAAAATAAAAGCAACATATCCATTAATTTTCCAATATGATCTAAAATACTTTTCATATAATACAATTGTACATTCAATTCTCTTAAGCCATGCCACGATTGTAATAACAACAATAATTGATCACTTATTAATTTAAAGAATAATTATAATAATATTAATCTTAGGGGTCTTTGTTTCATGTGAGGAAATGCTCGGCAGTATTGTGTTGTCGCATATGACTGGCATTCTGGTCGGCTTTAGGAAACATTTATTTTACTTAAATTCAATGTGTCTTTATCTCTCATATTCACTGCTATATTATTTAAAGAGATGATAATTCTATTCAATAATGACGTATAATTTTGAATAACACAGCCTTTTTTTTTTTTCAGAATCTCAGTCAGAATAATAAAAAGACAAGGGTGCTTTTTGTGTTCTTCCATCATCCATGACAACACAATAATATAACTAAGATTTATTACTTAGACAATTTAACTAAATGGGAATGAAATAATGTGCAACCAAAGTTAATGGTTTGGGAATAAATTCATTTTTTTTTTTTTTTACACAAAGGTGAATGTTTAGTCTTAAGTTTTCAACTCCTTAAATAATTATCATTAAACTAAAATATAATGACATATTCCGATCTGCTTAACTTTATTTATCTGGTATATTAAGATTTTAAGAATTTGGAATGATTTCGGACTCAAGAAAAGGTTTTGCAAATATTGTGCAAACACTTATATTTAGCATATAAAAACAAAAAAATGAATCTACAACAAATTTTAACAAGACTATAATTTATTATTATCACAAAAAAAAAATATGAACATTTATTCAATAATCCCATAGTAATACAAAAATATAAAATATAACTGACATTAATCTGTATACTCTTTTGGTTATGGACTAGAGGTTACTACTTCTCCTGTATGCAATCATATGGATTGATTAACTAAAAGTACATTTCATTACCAATACATTGTTTATTAAATTTTGGTAACCTTGTAGAAGCTTTTATTCAAAATTATTGACTAACTATTTTTTTTTTTTTTAAATGATTAATCCCATCATATGCAATACGCAAAATATTAAATTTATTTCTAATACATTTACTTTATTTATGGTCTTTAATGGGATAACCTATTCTAATTATAGGCCAGTTATCAGAAGTTACACATACCATCTTACATTTAACTTAATGCTAACTTAAGTTATGATACAAATTTTATTCATACGTATACTTTTGAAATATGAGTATTATTTAATTACTAACCAGAATTAAATATTGCATTTGAATATTCCTTCAGTAAATAAGCATTTTAAAACTACGCAATTTTAATTACTTTCTCCATTGATTTACTTGTCAAATACTAGCAATATTTAGCAGCACAATACAGATATTGATCTTAGTTACTAACGCACTATTTATACTAAAGTGGATCTTGAGGAACTAACACCTCCAATATAACCTTTATCTTGCCCGAAATTTCAAAATTAAGCACAATAATCAACACCTTCCATGGGGGAGCTATCTTTACTTTCACATGAGGAATATGGAATAACCACGAAGGTCTGTAGAGTAATCTACTACATTAAAATATTTTGGTGGTTTCTTGCCTCTTACTTGGGCATACAACGAACACACACCAAATACAATCCTCTCCTGGGATTTAAACGAATGAAGCATACTAAATGCTAGATAAATTCTTGATCGTCCTATCTATGAGAATCGATCACTTGGGCTATAAACATACCCGAACATTATATTTAAAATCTTCCTCTCATGGAAACAAAGCTTTTGGGGAGATCATTTTTCATCCCACAAAATAAATACATTATAATTATTACCTATGCGAATATTAAGCATATACCAATGCTATATCTGGGCAGGATAAGTAAATACACTGATTATAATAAACTTATGTTACCGTGTATACTTTGATCAACATCTGAAATCAATGGACATCATAGAATAAAAGTATAATAATTTTAATTTTAATAAAGGAACATTCAAAAATAGTTGGTAGCATACTATCTTAAACTAAATAAAGTGGATGTGTTATTTAAGAATAATTAGGAATAAATTCCTCAATTAATACAGTATAAATTCGTTTCAAAACTTTAACAAGAAATATTTTGTTATAGCATTTTTTTTTTAATTACTTCTGATAATTTTCAATATTTATTTTACCCCTTAAATATCTAAATATTTTTCTTTTACGTATCTAACATAAAAAATTTCTACCTACAATTGCATGTAATAATTAAAACATATTTTATAGATTTTTTTTCTTTCGTGTTAAATATCAACTTAACCTATAATAATTATATTAAAACATACCTTTGTCATTACAAGGCTATTAAATATCACTTGACCATACAGACTTTAACCTATGTGATATAACAAAAAAATACATATCATTTATAACTTAGTTTTAAACAATCATTAATTAACAAGTGCATATTCTCTCATTAGAAAATGTTTTTCTGTTGAGCAATTGGTCCAGGTGAAGAGCTTTATCCAGTCGTATTTCACGAAGCAAGTTTAAAAACAATAAACGCATGGTGTTATTTCCTTTAAATAAAAGTTTTCTCTTATTTTGTGCATTTAATAAATTAGGTAAAGAAATATATAGCAGAATTGAAGATTAATTCTTACTTGAATTAAACTACTACAATTTTGGGATCCAAGAAAATAAAATATACATATTCTAACATAACGAACAGTTGACGATAGACGATAAACATACACAATATTTTTTTTATTGACGATACGTATACTTATTAGCTAGCTTATTTATGGACGAAAATGCGCAATTTTTCCGAGATTCTTCTGATAATAACTGCAGCTGATTTACATGTATAGGAAGTTTGAATAACTCCAACTGATGTGTAATATAATATATCATTTATTTTTATCATTAAGTCACTAAGATATTTGGTTTTGTTCATACTTTAGGAATTATAATTTTTTTTTAACGGTAACTTCTCCGTAAGAATGCCCCTATATAACTTTTCCTATATTTACTCTGAGAAAGTTTATATATTTTTTTTTTTTAAAAAAAAAAATATACAGGTGCGTAATTTAATCTTATTTATCATTATTATTATTTCCAGACAATTCTTGGTGAATAAAACATATTTTAACGTATGTAACTACATTACTTGTAAAGGCAGACAATATTGAGAAAGAGCACAAAAATGTTTCTAGTTGATTTTCCTGGGTTTCAAAATATTTCTTTCAATTATTATTATTTTTTTTTCTATACCAAGAAAATATCAATAAATGACATAAAGTTAATAAATAATTATTTCTTTCTTGGAAATCATTTATCTTCCTTAATTTAGACATAATAACACTTTTCGTGACTCTTTTAGTTACATCTGTCATTTTTGAACTTTAGCGCGAGACAATAAATTTTTAAGTATAAAAGGTCTTTAAATAGGTAGATGGCAAAGAAAATCAGGATATCTTATCAAAAAAATTTAGCCACACATTATATTATTAAAATTTTACTTTGATTACATTTATTTCTGCAAAATAAAATGAAAAAATTGAGTTACCAAATTTCAGCACTGTTCCTTCCTTGAAAACTAAAAGCAGACTATCTATTGGTTTTTTTTTTACTTTAGTGACCTCTTCCAGAAAAATAATCATTTGATTATAACATAAACAAAAGAAAGGAAAAACTTATTACAATCATATAGTTTTCAGTATTATCTACCTGGATTACAAAGTAATTTGACAATATAAAAAAAAATAATAAATACATTAAATTAACAATCAGTGATGTATAATTCTTTAAACATTATATATATATTTTTTTTCTTTTTTTTTACAAAAAGAAATTACCAGAAGTTATTGTGCTTTATGATAAGACACTCATCCACTCCCCTCTACCCATCCAAAATCAATTACTGTTTAGCTTTTATACCATATTAATTTGCTCTAATTATTAATATCTCAATTAAATTATTCATGTTCTCTCTTTAAAAATGACATTGAGTTATTAAATCTATTAGTTATTCACCCAAAACATGCCAAAGTGAGTGAATAGCATACTTTATTAATCAATTATTGCTATTGTTATTTTATCTTTTTATTTCTTTAAAGAATAGCATTGTTTTCCTGCAGAAATAATGCCAAGTAAACCAAGTGTCAATAACACTAGGTTACAATTCTCCCACCATTATAATAAATAAAAAATAAAATAATATATGCATTTTTAACACTTCTTATGGTATTACTAAGTTTATATCCTACTTCTTTTTTATGTCAATAAATACAGTTTAAAGGATTTAATTTTGCTTGGGATGTGGTAGTAAGCTTCGGGCATTATAGGTACCTCTTGTTCCATCAGGGGTTGAGACCAAAAAGGCATTCTCACCCACTTGTTTCACAATTTCATAGGGGCCTTCATAAAGATACATGAATTTTCTAAACATATGTTTCCGGAGATTACTCACATGGGGAGTTCTAATTAAAACAAAATCATGGACTTTAAAAGGATGTGGACTGGTTTTGGAATAACGAGTGCGTTTATCACCCATCTTTTTAAGGTTAATTCTGGCCAGTGCTTGGTCATGTTCTACATTATGCTGTTTCCCCTATGTTTAAAAATAGGGCCCCGAAGTGAGGAACATTCCTGCAAGGTCCTTTTTAATTTAATGCCCCGCTACTTTTACTACCTTTTATATTTTTCTTTGGTATTGTTGGGATACCACTAGTAGAAGGCTGATTCTCATTCAGAATTCTACTCTTAACTGTTGGCCTACTGAGGTGGCTATTCTGTCTATCATAGGGATTCGTCCTATAATATCCTTTTTCTCTAACTAACTTCCTCCTTCCCATATGTGACCTATCTGCGAAATTGATATTACTCACCATCGGATGGGTGTCTCTATTTACCCTAATTCTATTATCAATATTCCTATCGCTGGTCTCTAACGAATCTAAAATTTCTACTACCTCTTCTATGGTATGTCTGTCAGCAGCAATCAAGATCTGTTCTATATGCCTTGGCAGATTATGGTGAATTATTCGCACAATTTGTGTCTCAGATAAAGGATAAGCTGTCAAGGTTTTCAATTTGATGGCCTGACTCCTGAAAAACTGAGTATAACTACCCTTATTTACATGATATCTTTCCTGAGATATCTGATATCTCAGGTTATCTTGGCGGTTCCCCCCCCAAAAACTGGCTAACATAAGATATTTGAAGTCTCCATATGTTTCTAGTTTAATAAATAATGATTGCCACCAGTCTTTAGATGCTGCACACAAATGATTAGCGGCAATAGCAATCTTTTCTATCTCAGATAAATGACATAAGGTGAATAACTCCTCCAGATTCTGGAGATATTCGTGTGGATTCTCCAGATATTCACCTCTAAAAAATTTTATTTTTAAGAATTTTAAGGCCATGGAGCTATTACTTTCTGGCTCTAGCATGACTTTACTTCTAGCCTCATTTAATGGATCGTATATTGATTCTACTGGATTAATTATCGTATGTAACTCAGATATTACTTGGTTATTATGACATATTATTTGTTTCCTTTACTTGAGTTTCAGATAAACCTTTACTTTGAACAACTTTTTTACTTTTTGTAAAATTATCCCTATTATAGTCTATAGCTTGCATTCGACTCTCTAATTCTAACTTATAGTTCTGCCATTCACAGTCTATTCTCTTTGAACTATCTTTTAGGCCTACATTTAAGTGTTTAATCTGTTGTTCCAATTGGTTAATAGTTTCATCTTTATCTATCCTGAATTTATCTTCTAACCTTTGATAGACTTTACTCTCACACTGAGTCATTAATTCCCCTATTTCATCTTGGAGATTATTATGTAATAGCTGTGCATTACTCTTTATTATATCATTAAAATTTTCTACTCTTCCCCTAACTTGACTTAGCTCACTTTCTAGATTTTGATTAATCTCACATTGGGTCAACTCTTGAGTTTCTAGTTTAGCTATTAATCTGGTAATCTGGCTCTGACATCCTTTCACTACATTGTCAGGTGCTAGGGTTATATTTTTAACTTCCTCTTTCAAATTACTGACTTCACTTCTAGCACTGTCTAATTCTCCCTTAATAGATTCAACTCTATCCTGAACTTCTATTTGGAATACTACTGTTTCCTTTTGATAATTTCTTATTTCCTGTACTTCATTGTTTAATACAATATATTGACTTTTAAAGTCCTGCTGGATAGCCTCAATCATATTTTCTGCCCTTTCAGAATTTGTTTCGATCTCTTTCCTTATTCTTATTTCCAGCTTTTCAGAGGCCAATTTTGATTCTTCTACATGATTTCTCAAATCTTCCCTTAAGTCCTTTATCTCCTGTACTTGATTTTGAGATGTCTCTTTGATCTCCTGCATTTGATTCTCTAATTTAATATTTAAATTTTGTATCTGACTTTTTAATTCACTTTTTAATTCACTATTTGAGTTTTGGATCTGACATTTTAATTCACTATTTGATTGTTCTAATTTACTATTTGAGTTTTGGATCTGACTTTTTAATTCACTATTTGATTGTTCTAATTTACTATTTGAGTTTTGGATCTGACTTTTTAATTCACTATTTGATTGTTCTAATTTACTATTTGAGTTTTGGATCTGACTTTTTAATTCACTTTTTAATTCACTATTTGATTTTTCTAATTTTTTCAAGAATTCCTCCAATATATTTCTCATTAATTGATCTGGCTCATTTTCATGTTTTCCCTTTATTATTGTGGCTTCTTCTGGGTTAGCTATATCCAAATCTTCCCCTTCCTCTTTTAATTGTACACTAAAATATGGAGTCTGTGTATCAGGGGATTGTAACTCTTGGGATCCTCCCAAATCCTCAGAAATACTATGATTATCTTTGTTTTCACTCATATTAAAATTCTAACTTTTTTAGTATTGAACAGTACTGAAATATTAGCAATGAACTATTAATAAATTTATCGATAAAAAATTATTGACAAGACATCCTGCCTCCATGCCTCTCCTACCAAAAACAATCTACACCAAAACTATGCTCTGACATTTAATATCCCTAAAGCTCCAACATTAACTACTAAATATGCTTTTTTTTTTTTTTTACATGCTTCTTAGTCCATATAAATATCATTAGATATTATGTAATATAGCATAAGTGCCAATCACAAGACCAGACAAACAGATCATCATAAATGATAAAATCATTACAGTGTTTTATGGAATTGCCTACAGACCATGACATCATAAACTGACAACTTAATTATTTATTATTCAGTGGCAAAAGATTAGATCATATAATAGATATTCACATAATATCTTATGGCTAAACCAATTCATTATTGGCAAATATTTTTAATCAATGAATAACTAATCCATTCAAGTGCAAACAATATTAATATTGACTTCAAGAAAAGTTTACTAAATTCCTCGTGGCCAGCTATAGCCATCGAAGGCCCCTGTAGTTGGGCGGCCATTTCTAACCCAGTATTAATTATTATTAGAAATTTATTTTATTTCTTTTATTTCTAACCCAATATATTTATTAGTTTATTTTATTTGCACTTGTTGTTAAGGCAACCAAAACAAAAGCAACATATCCATTAATTTTCCAATATGATCTAAAATACTTTTCATATAATACAATTGTACATTCAATTCTCTTAAGCCATGTCACGATTGTAATAACAACAATAATTGATCACTTATTAATTTAAAGAATAATTATAATAATATTAATCTCAGGGTTCTTTGTTTCATGTGAGGAAATGCTCGGCAGTATTGTGTTGTCGCATATGACTGTCATTCTGGTCGGCTATAGGAAACATTTATTTTACTTAAATTCAATGTGTCTTCATCTCTCATATTCACTGCTATATTATTTAAAGAGATGATAATTCTATTCAATAATGACATATAATTTTGAATAACACAGCCTTTTTTTTTTCAGAATCTCAGTCAGAATAATAAAAAGACAAGGGTGCTTTTTGTGTCCTTCCATCATCCATGACAACACAATAATATAACTAAGATTTATTACTTAGACAATTTAACTAAATGGAAATGGAATAATGTGCAACCAAAGTTAATGGTTTGGGAATAAATTCATTTTTTTTTTTTTTTACACAAAGGTGAATGTTTAGTCTTAAGTTTTCAACTCCATAAATAATTATCATTAAACTAAAATATAATGACATATTCCGATCTGCTTAACTTTATTTATCTGGTATATTAAGTTTTTAAAAATTTGGAATGATTTCGGACTCAAGAAAAGGTTTTGCAAATATTGTGCAAACACTTATATTTAGCATATAAAAACAAAAAAAATGAATCTACAACAAATTTTAACAAGACTATAATTTATTATTATCACAAAAAAAAAAAATATGAACATTTATTCAATAATCCCATAGTAATACAAAAATATAAAATATAACTGACATTAATCTGTATACTCTTTTGGTTATGGACTAGAGGTTACTACTTCTCCTGTATGCAATCATATGGATTGATTAACTAAAAGTACATTTCATTACCAATACATTGTTTATTAAATTTTGGTAACCTTGTAGAAGCTTTTATTCAAAATTATTGACTAACTATTTTTTTTTTTTTTAAAAATGATTAATCCCATCATATGCAATACGCAAAATATTAAATTTATTTCTAATACATTTACTTTATTTATGGTCTTTAATGGGATAACCTATTCTAATTATAGGCCAGTTATCAGAAGTTACACTTACCATCTTACATTTAACTTAATGCTAACTTAAGTTATGATACAAATTTTATTCATACGTATACTTTTGAAATATGAGTATTATTTAATTACTAACCAGAATTAAATATTGCATTTGAATATTCCTTCAGTAAATAAGCGTTTTAAAACTACGCAATTTTAATTACTTTCTCCATTGATTTACTTGTCAAATACTAGCAATATTTAGCAGCACAATACAGATATTGATCTTAGTTACTAACGCACTATTTATACTAAAGTGGATCTTGAGGAACTAACACCTCCAATATAACCTTTATCTTGCCCGAACTTTCAAAATTAAGCACAATAATCAACACCTTCCATGGTGGAGCTATCTTTATTTTCACATGAGGAATATGGAATAACCACGAAGGTCTGTAGAGTAATCTACTACATTAATATATTTTGGTGGTTTCTTGCCTCTTACTTGGGCATACAACGAACACACACCAAATACAATCCTCCCCTGGGATTTAAACGAATGAAGCATACTAAATGCTAGATAAATTCTTGATCGTCCTATCTATGAGAATCGATCACTTGGGCTATAAACATACCTGAACATTATATTTAAAATCTTCCTCTCATGGAAACAAAGCTTTTGGGGAAATCATTTTTTCATCCCACAAAATAAATACATTATAATTATTACCTATGCAAATATTAAGCATATACCAATGCTATATCTGGGCAGGATAAGTAAATACACTGATTATAATAAACTTATGTTACCGTGTATACTTTGATCAACATCTGAAATCAATGGACACCATAGAATAAAAGTATAATAATTTTAATCTTAATAAAGGAACATTCAAAAATAGTTGGTAGCATACTATCTTAAACTAAATAAAGTGGATGTGTTATTTAAGAATAATTAGGAATAAATTCCTCAATTAATACAGTATAAATTCGTTTCAAAACTTTAACAATAAATATTTTGTTATAGCATTTTTTTTTTTTAATTACTTCTGATAATTTTCAATATTTATTTTACCCCTTAAATATCTAAATATTTTTCTTTTACGTATCTAACATACAAAACTTCTACCTACAATTGTATGTAATAATTAAAACATATTTTATAGATTTTTTTTCTTTCGTGTTAAATATCAACTTAACCTATAATAATTATATTAAAACATACCTTTGTCATTACAAGGCTATTAAATATCACTTGACCATACAGACTTTAACCTATGTGATATAACAAAAAAATACATATCATTTATAACTTAGTTTTAAACAATAATTAATTAGCAAGTGCATATTCTCTCATTAGAAAATGTTTTTCTGTTGAGCAATTGGTCCAGGTGAAGAGCTTTATCCAGTCGTATTTCACGAAGCAAGTTTATTTTAAATAAAAGTTTTCTCTTATTTTGTGCATTTAATAAATTAGGTAAAGAAATATATAGCAGAATTGAAGATTAATTCTTACTTGAATTAAACTACTACAATTTTGGGATCCAAGAAAATAAAATATACATATTCTAACATAACGAACAGTTGACGATAGATGATAAACATACACAATATTTTTTTTTTTTATTGACGATACGTATACTTATTAGCTAGCTTATTTATGGACGAAAATGCGCAATTTTTCCGAGATTCTTCTGATAATAACTGCAGCTGATTTACATGTATAGGAAGTTTGAATAACTCCAACTGATGTGTAATATAATATATCATTTATTTTTATCATTAAGTCACTAAGATATTTGGTTTTGTTCATACTTTAGGAATTATAATTTTTTTTTAACGGTAACTTCTCCGTAAGAATGCCCCTATATAACTTTTCCTATATTTACTCTGAGAAAGTTTATATATATATATTTTTTTAAAATATACAGGTGCGTAATTTAATCTTATTTATTATTATTATTATTTCCAGACAATTCTTGGTGAATAAAACATATTTTAACGTATGTAACTACATTACTTGTAAAGGCAGACAATATTGAGAAAGAGCGCGAAAATGTTTCTAGTTGATTTTCCTGGGTTTCAAAATATTTCTTTCAATTATTATTATTTTTTTTTTCTATACCAAGAAAATATCAATAAATGACATAAAGTTAATAAATAATTATTTCTTTCTTGGAAATCATTTATCTTCCTTAATTTAGACATAATAACACTTTTCGTGACTCTTTTAGTTACATCTGTCATTTTTGAACTTTAGCGTGAGACAATAAATTTTTAAGTATAAAAGGTCTTTAAATAGGTAGATGGCAAAGAAAATCAGGATATCTTATCAAAAAAATTTAGCTACACATTATATTATTAAAATTTTACTTTGATTACATTTATTTCTGCAAAATAAAATGAAAAAATTGAGTTACCAAATTTCAGCACTGTTCCTTCCTTGAAAACTAAAAGCAAACTATCTATTGTTTTTTTTTTTACTTTAGCGACCTCTTCCAGAAAAATAATCATTTGATTATAACATAAACAAAAGAAAGGAAAAACTTATTACAATCATATAGTTTTCAGTATTATCTACCTGGATTACAAAGTAATTTGACAATATAAAAAAAAAAAAAAATAAATACATTAAATTAACAATCAGTGATGTATAATTCTTTAAACATTATATATTTTTTTCTTTTTTTTACAAAAAGAAATTACCAGAAGTTATTGTGCTTTATGATAAGACACTCATCCACTCCCCTCTACCCATCCAAAATCAATTACTGTTTAGCTTTTATACCATATTAATTTGCTCTAATTTTTAATATCTCAATTAAATTATTCATGTTCTCTCTTTAAAAATGACATTGAGTTATTAAATCTATTAGTTATTCACCCAAAACATGCCAAAGTGAGTGAATGGCATACTTTATTAATCAATTATTGCTATTGTTATTTTATCTTTTTATTTCTTTAAAGAATAGCATTGTTTTCCTGCAGAAATAATGCCAAGTAAACCAAGTGTCAATAACACTAGGTTACAATATATATATATATATATATATATATATATATATATATATATATATATATATATATATATATATATATATATATATGCACATTAAAACTTTCTGATTAATCATAAAATGATTATATAACATTAAGAAGATTAATATCAAAAACTTGAAATAATTATACTATTTTTATTTTTAGAATTCAAAAAAATATTTTCTTCATTTTAACTATGTTCAGTTCTGCCACATATAAAGGGAGTAACTGACAAAATTGGTAATGGTTAAAAAAAATACCCACACAGTTCACACTATATTTAAAAAAATTAATAAAGTATTCCCATGTCCTAAAGATAAAATTTCTTTGGAAGGTCATAGTATACATAAAATTCTTAGTGGAGTTTGTTCACAGTCATACATTGGACAGACCGATTGTAAAATAAACGTAAAAAAGGAAAAACACATTTTGGCAGTTAGAGAAAAATCCATTTCACACATAAAATTAACTAACCATGACATCAATTTTAATAAAACACATATCCTGGCAAAAATTGAACAATATGACCAGAGACTGTTAAAGAAAGCTAGAGAGATTTTTAAAAAGTCTAAAAGCATAAATGAAAAGTGTGAATTAAAGAAAATTAACAATATCTGAAAAAAAGTTAGTGGAGGATAAAATATTTTTTAAAATTTCTCAACCAATAGAATTTGAATAGGAGGAGAAAATAAGGGAAGAAAATGATGATTTTAAACATCACCACAACACATTCTTATGATTTGTGAAAAAAGAAGCCCTGAGAAAAATACTTGTTATTATACTGAAATATCAGCTATTTAGCTATTATATCTTTGCTACATGGAAACTCCCAAAATAATAATGAAATCATTTATATGAGAGAATATTAGAATATATATATATATATACTTCTTATATCTAATTATTGCTTAGGATCATATATTTTGCCCTAGGCAACTTGAAATAATAGTAAAAGTGCAAAAGCAAGAGTTGAATGGTTCCTATATCAATTGTTAGTTGAGAAAAATGGAATATAACTGTAGAGTTTAATCTTTCATTTTAAAGCTTAAATATTACATAACTTTCTAAATAATGAATCCCATACTTTTTATACATTATATGCATTTTATTATTTGATGAAAGACTTCTACATCTCTCTAGTTCTTTTCCTTTTAAATAATTGGCTTAACAATTTAAAATCATTTTTGTATCATTTCCATTTCAAAGTTTTATTTTATCACATTACAATCTCTTTTAGCCTTATTTTTTAAATTGCTTTTTGGCAAAAAGAAAGTTGATACTTTATTATTTATAATCTTTTCCATTAAAGCATTATTCTAATTTATATTGTCATACCAGCATCAGAAAAACATCAAGAGTGTCTTTTTTTCAATTTTACTTTCATTGATCAAGTATAATTAATAATTTGTAAAATGCATACTCATTATGCAACTAATATATATTAAGGCTGTAACCTTAAGACTACGTGCCTAAAATGTGACAGTCAGGATGTTTACAAATCTAGACTCAAGATTAACATCTAATCTTGTGTTTAGATTTGTAGAGATTCCGACTCTCACATTTTAGGCACATAGTCTTAAGGTTATAGCCTTAATACTGATCAAATTCATACGTTTTTATACTGGTTTAATCATAAGTTACCATTTTCACTTTGACTTTAATATCTTTATTAACATTTGTAATCTTATATCTTTATCTACAGAGTATTATTAGAAACAGATAACTATCAGTTTATATAAATAATTAGTACTATTCTTAGTTTTATGCTAAATAATGAAACATGTTTTGTAATATTATAAAATAATTAACAAACTTATCCAGATAAAGTTTATTTCTATATAAAATAATGTCTCATTAGATATAAATATAACAAAATATTCATTAAGTTAATATTTAGTTTAAATATAATTTTAGATATATAACTCATTAGATCCTTATGAGTTATTTCTTTGGAAATTGGCATACAAATAATCGGCAAGTAAATAATAATAAACTAATTAAAAATATTATATATTAATGATTTTGTTTAAACAATTAACAATTTAAAATTAAAAAAAGGATAGTATATTTAAATTGTGTAATGGTTTTATTTGTTTTTAAAGATTGTTATTAGTTTGTGATAAAGTTAAAATAGCTTCAAATACCACCTCTACAAGGCAACGATCTCTTCAGCAACTCTTTCAAAAAGAATACTAGAAGATGCCTGATAGAGTGAGTTATGAGTGCATTCATTAACTTTTGCATGTAAAGACAACCTAAAAGTGACTAATAATCTTGCTTCTCTATTATATGAGAAATATACAGATGTTTAATGATGAGGTATTAGATAGTGAATTATTTTATAGGAGACATAAAATAATAAATGCATATTTACAATAGCTATCCATTCAACTTTCAATCAGTAAATGGATATCTAACTTGGAATGAATCAAGGGTAGAAAAATTCTCAAGTCCTTATCACCCACAAGTTGGTAAGTCTAGAAAATAATACATTTTCCTTCACTATTCCTTTTTGCAGAAGTGTTGAAGAGGCCTTTGCCCTATAGTGACCCATTGAAAAGCTCTTTTATTTTTTATTAAAAACTAGTAATACTTTTTAAAAACAGATAAAAGCATTATACAATTTAGCTATACTATTTTTTAAAATAATTAATTATTTAATTGAAATTGTTAACATATAATATTTTTAATTAAGTTATTATTGATTTAAGCATATAATTCGAAGACTAATTTACTATTAATTCTCACACAAATTTTTAAAAAATAAGTTAAAAATTTTGGTTCAAAATAATTTTTGTAATTAAATATATGAATATATTTACCATTTCAAATTTCCATTTAAAGCTAATTTTTCATTATTTATGTAACATAAAAAAGATATTAGATTGTATATGTCATTTCCTTTCTCAATTAAATCTTTTATTTAAACATAAAATAGACCAATTTAACTTAAATGATATATGTTTAATTATTAATTACCGCCTCTCCTTCCTCCAGAATTTATAACTAATATATATTTAAAGTTATAAGAGGTATCAAATGAAAGTAAAAACGTAATACTAAATATATATATACTGTATGCTAAAAAAGAGTAAAGCGATGTTCAATAGCTTTTCACAAAAGGAGAAAATAAAAGATTGATGGGAATGAAATAAAAGTCGACAATTACAAATATCTTGACCAAATTATTGATACATATGATAACATAGTAGATAAAAATTAATCATAGATTTAAACTTGGATGAAATGCTTTTGATAGGGAAAAAACTTGATATTTAAAAAACTACGGCTATATAGCTAAAAAGAAAGAATTCTTAAAAAATGACTCTTTCTAATTCAGACATATGAATCTGAAATTTGAATCTGAATAAAAGAATACAAAAACTTCAGCCCACATAACAACAATACTAAGATTAAAAATGAAATATGTGGGATGAGAGAACAAATAAGTATTACTGACAACATTAAAAAAATTAAGATCTGAAATGAAACTGGGTTGGACAAATTGTTAGAAGAGAAAATAATAGATAGGCAGTGAAATCTTAAATTAGGTTTCAGGAGATTGTAAAAAAAATATAGAAAAATACTATATGAGAAATGGATGCAAGATATAATGAAGTTTATTGATGTGATGTGGGGAAGAGAAGCTTTATATTGAAGAAACTGAACTAAACTTGAGGAAATCATTACATTATAATGAGTCAGTGTTGATTGAAAATGATGATATATAAAGTTTAGGTGGCAATCAAGTCAACTATTTCTTTATTGACCTAATGTATGTTAAAGATGGTTAGAAGATTGTTTCTTTCAATTTTTATAGAGAGACTTTCAGAGATATCCATTACTTATTAAATAAACAAATATATGTGCAAAATGCATGAGTGTGATTAACTATGTTGCCTACCTTAAGAACTATTAAAGAAATCTTGATCATTGTTCAATGGCTTTGTAACAGAGAATATTTCCCTGGAATGTGACTGGATAGCATGGCAAAGAAAAGGTTAATTTATTATTTGACTGATTGTTATTTAGTTTAGTTGAGTGCTACCAGGTTTTTCAAAAGTTTGGTAAGATGATTGAGACTCATTTTCAATCCCAATCTCCTTAAAAGGTATTCTTAGATTTTGGGTGAACATGATGTATCTTAAAGAATCATCATAATAATTTTACTTATCAGAACTATAACAACAATAATTAATAGCCACCTTACTCTGCTTCTGGTTTCTTCTCCTAGATTCTTCTTCATTCACCTTTTTATTTTCTTCCTGTGATTTTTGCATTCAGCAAGTTATTTCCAGAATAGATCAGGAAATTATGAGACCTCTTTGATCTACATATTAAATGAAGCTATTTCTAGATATCACACAAAAAATATTAATTTAATAAATATAACATTACATTTATTTACATTTTAGATGTTTCAATATATCAATATAATTTACCTACTTATTAACTTCAAGGTGTACCACTTTTATTTCTCTAACAATTAATATCAAACTGAGCTTGAATTCTTAGGCAATCCTTCTTAGATATTCCTTTAATATGATTAAGATGATTAAAATAATTACAATTTAATAAGCATATATCTATTCTTTTACTATGATGGTAATTATTCAATTTCTCCTATTGTAATAATGACAACATGTTGTGGACACATCACACATTCTTTTAAATGTTAATATGTATATGTGAACATTTGTAAGTTTGGTTACAATGTTTTGGAAATAAATTTTTATCAATACTTTATAAACTCTCTCAATATTGAAGTAATATCATACTTCATGGTTGAAAATCTTTTAAATAATAGTTATCAAATATCTAAGAACATCTTTTTGAATTATATGTTGTTCATATTTTGTGACAAATTTAAGTATATTAAGGTTGAAGTAAGCAATTATGATCTCACCATCAAGAATATAGTAAAACCAAATACACATAAAAATTCTCAATAATCTTCACTTAATACTCAAGTCATGTTGTGTAAACAACATCTCTAAAAGGCAGTTTTAAGAGCACATAAATAAACTAGTCTGCAAAGCTCTACAATAAATTATCTTCTCCATTCATATAAACTGACAAGATTGATATTAAATATATTCTATGACTTCAAATGCCAAATGGCTAAATTATAATCAGTATTCTTTTATAATATAAGCATATACAGAACTTTACATTTCATCTCTTAAATCACTGTGTAAGAATTCCCTACTGATCATGCGCAAAATCTGACAATAATGACAATATAGCGTAAATTATTTTTTAGTTTTTAGATTTTAATTAAAATAAATTTTCATTGCTCCATATTTTTAACTAAACTATATTTAAGTATCATAAACAGTTTCATGAATTTAAATATTTCTATAACTTTTCAAAAAGTAATAATCCATAGATTCATTTCCAGAAATATACTCAATTACTCTCATTATTTTCATATAACATGTATACGAACGTGCACACACACACTTATTAGTGCACAAATGTTGAATAACTTTTATTTCAATAGTTAATAAGCTAATTTAATTTAAGGTTTTAGTTTTAACTGATTTGTGATGTCAATCTTTCATTCTATTATTTATCAAACTATTTATTATTTGTTAAGGTGAATCTTTTCATTAATTATCTTAAATTTCTTAAAAATAATTTCTAAACCTATTTGGATTTCCTCTTTTACTTTGTATTTAATATATATATATATAGGATATATGAGCACAGACTTTCACATGACCCACCACTCTCCACTCTATCTCATAACACTGATACACTTGAACTATGTCGAAAAGATAAATAGTCAGCAATACACATATTTCAGGCTAAACCAGCAATCATCAGTTGGTCCAGGTTATCATCTCTACACATATATGCAATAAGTGCTCAGATATATATTAAGATAGACAATCTTCATACTTTAATGGACAGGCTTCAAACCACTCCACACTCCAACTCTTCAACCATCCATCCAATTGAAAATCTGATGATAGAACGTTCTGAGGCCAAGATTCTCATCACACCCATGTTAATCCAAAGTCAATCTGACCCCTCATGCATAGGACATAATCCATTTGTGTATTGAAATAATAGTATAACACATTTTTAGCTAAATTATATCTTATAATCCATAAATTTAACATATAAAAGAAAATTTACTATTTCATGTCTTCAATCGAACATTATACTGAAACATATTAAATTCACATTTGAGAGGTAACAACATGTTTCAAATCTTTATTCATAATTGATTTTATTTAAGCCAAGATTAATTTATTATGTAAATTGGACCATATTATAAAATGTACAAGTTACTCTCATCCCACTATTAGATTTTCCTATATTTGAAATATATTCTGACCTTTGTACAATACATAAAAATATAATATAGAATATTATTCTAAAATAATATGAATATTTTCTACATATAATAAAGTTAAACTATCCAGAGAGAAAAAATTGAATTTACAATTATTTTTGTAAGGAAATCATGATTATGATATTTCCTTCATGTCTAGAAATAAAAGGATTTCATTCTGCAATGCCCAAACTCTTTTTATCACTTTTCTCAGGTTCAACCACCTCATGCTATTGTGGTAAATTATGTATTCATACTCTGCCTCCACATCATCAAGAAAAGGTTTGAACTGTCAATAGTGGAGTGCCCTTGCTCTGATTATGTTCACTGCACTAACAATAGGATCTACCACATGCTTTAAGTCCAGTGCAGTTTTACAAAGGTTCACATGATGCAAAATGCAATGAAAAGACAAGATACCACTGCATGTGTCTTGTGCTTGTAACTTGTTTTTTTTTTTTAAAGCTTAACCATACCTACATTTTTTCCACTGAAAACTCTGGCCCTATCTGTTGTAATGTTTGCCATTTTGTTCCAGGACAAGCACTTTTCTCCACACAATTCACAGCACATTCAGCAATTTCTGACCAGTGATTCTGTCTTTCATTGATTCTAGGTCAAGTAATTCCTCTGTAATGAAAAAATTTTCATTAATTCCATGGATAAAGATGAGTAATTATATAGAAAAATCTTTGCTTGTAGTCTTCAGCTGTTCTGTGAGTTCATCACTAATTGAGTCAATGTGCTGTACTATAGTCCTTCTTGACAATGAAGGGCTTTCAAATTTGGTTCTCATATTAGGGAACAATTCACTTGCACACTCTATCATACACTTCTTAATAAACTTGCCATCTGAAAAAGGCTTGTTGTGTTTAGCAAGGTTGTAGGCTACCATGAAACTTGCTTCTGTAGTACTGTTTTGAAGTGTTGATTGCTTTGTAAATAATGTTTGTTGGTTTTTCAGCCTTTTCACACACTTCACAGCTTTTATTTTGCATTCTTCCTTGGAAAGTTTGCAGTCAAATTTGCTATGTTTTGTTTTGTGATGTCATTTCAAATTGTACTCCTTAAATACAGCTATTGTTTCATGACACAATAAATGCATTGCTTTATTCCCTGTATTACCAAAGAAATACTTGTTTACCCATTCTTCATTAAATACACAACATTCTTTACTGATTTTACATTTTTATGGAGGGTTCATGGTTTCATTAAAGTTGGAAATTTATATATTTACTTTTGCAAAGACAAAATTGGAATTAACCAGATCAACCAGAAAAGCATTGCGCATCGTATCTACTCTGCACATGTGTATTAATGTCTTTGTGAAAAGTATGACACAAATCTTCAGTCACACACAGGAAGGAAATCTCAGTTTAAGGCAGATTTTTCTGACTGTCTTGATGGGCCATAAAAAACTCTTACTGTGCCACATGTGGCTCATGGGCCACTATTTACCCGCCCTTGCTCTAATCAAACAAAGTATTTTTTCTCTTTATATAATTTTGACAATAATTAAGATATCAGGATCTATTTGGCTAATAGGTAACAAATTTCAAAACACATTACAATACACAACTCTACAGTCTTTTTCCATATTTAAATTTGTGTAGAAAAATTAATTAAGACTTACTCATGAAAGTCAAACAATTTTTTTATTATTTTCACTTTCAAATTCCAAATCATTATAAATCCTAATCATTTAATTAACCTTGTTTTTTTTAAAAAAACATTTTTCATTAAAACAAAATTAATAATAAAATTTCCAAACAAATTCTTTAAGTTTTTGAATTAAAACGGGAAATATAAAAAACAGTTTGTTTAATAAAAAAAAATAATTAAAAGAATTATTTTAAAAACTAAACTTAATCTTGCCTATTATTAAAAAAAAGTATATTATTAAATTTTTATTTATTAAATGGATATACACACAAATAATTTAATACGTCCGTGTGCGAATATATATGCAGTTTGACCTTCAATTTTGTATTAAGTTATATTTAAATTACTTATTTTTCCAATATCTTTTTTTCTAACTAACTTCAAATGTGCTATTCTCTATTCTGTCTTTGTTTTAGTCCTACGAGTCACCATAAATGTCTTTCACTTTAATAAGAATTCAATAAATATTTATTTATCCATATAAAAAGACATATTGAAAAAGATACAAATTGTATGTATCGAAAAAAGCTTTTCTATTGAAAATTTATTTTTTTCATGTTTTTTGTTGTATATATAGATATTTTATTATATCTTATTATAATAAATTTTTATATTTATTTATATATTAATATATATGCTAAATTTATGAACACAAATATAGTTTATGCTTTTCTATATACCTGTGTGTGTGGTTTTTTTTTTTTTTTTTCAAAATAAAAAAATATGCATTCTTATTATTCAATCTTCATATTTATATGGATTCTTTATCCCAATTCATAATCATTTAGAATAAATAACACCTTATATTGTCTTTATATACAGTATATATACATTATGTTTGTAACATGGACACACACATGTATACATGATATAATCCATTTGAGAAAACAAAAAGCTTAATGTTAATATCTATTCTTTCAATTTTTTAGAACTATATATATATTACTGCTTTTATTTATGTAAATATATATTTTTTATTATAATTTTATCAATAAATGCTAAGTATAAAAACAGTTTGATTATTTTATCATACTTTAAGAGGAGTTGTTTTTACTCTTGATCAATAATTTTTCATACCAATAAAAAAAAAATAGATAAAAAAACTGCTAAAAGCTTAGTGTATATATATGTATATTTAGGAAAAACAAAAACAAAAAACAATTTTCAGTTTTTTTTAATAAATATCCTAGTATTCTTCAATTTCTATATTAAATTTTAATAAATTTTGGCTTAAAATAAGAAGTTCTGGAATTAATGTCATTATTTATTTAAAAATAAAAGACAGAAATTCCAAAAATTAGTCATGCTTTATTTATCTATATCAGGGTTCAGCAATTGATTTTCACAGGACTAAAAATGCATGAAAAATATCTCAACACTGACTGATGAGGTAGAAGTCATGTTATGAATTTCTGTATTTTCAGGTTTTATATACTTAGTTCTTTTTAACAATTGATTGTTTTCTTTCTATTGTATTGCTGCAGCTGAAATTATAAATAAAAAAACTGATATAATTTTAAGACCACATCAGAAGGATGTAATATTCTGGAATTTAGTTGATAAAAGATTGCTACTCCTTTTTTAAAAAAAAGGTGCTCTAAAAATACACATTTGCTTTGTTTGTGTTTTTTTAATACAGAATGCTAACATAGAAAGTAGATTTTAAAAAAATCGATTATAAAAAATAAATAAATTCAAGAGGATTTTTTTTTTAAACCTTCACTATAAAAGTATATTACTTTTATAAATGTAGTTTGCAATGAGGTTTTTATTCAGAGGATAAAGATAAAATTCCTAACATAGTATCTACTGAAATAATTTATTCAGATTTTAACTATGAAATGAGATAATAAATAAAGCAGTTAGTAGGGATGAAATTTTCATTGTTGTTTACCAACAGCTTAAAAGAAATTAGCATTCCTAACAATTAGAAGAATGTTTATTGTTAAAAAAAAGCAAAAGAACCTCATGATAAAAATGACTTGGCAAGCATTGATGGTGTTATATACGTGTATAATAATGTTTTGTTAAAAGAAAATTATACGTATATAATAATTAAGGTTTTTCCAGTAGAAAAATCTGGTGCAATTTAGAACAGTAGTGGATTCAAATTGAATTGTATAACGTAGAGAAAGCTACAAGGAAATTGAGAATCGAAGTCCGGGTGAATATAGAATTGGTAGTCGGAAAAATTGTTTTAGTAAGCGTATTAACAGTAATTTGTTTTAGTAAGCGTATTAACAGTAATTAGTTTCTGATCTGAAGCTTATCTTTAATAGCGTACCAAATTTAATTACAAAATTCATGACTATTTCTTTTAATAAAACTTATTTTAATAAAACATTAATTATTATATACGTATAATTTTCTTTTAACAAAACATTATTATACACGTATATAGCAGATGGCCTAGTGCTTAACATCGCTGCCTTCCAAGCAGCTGGCCCAATTTCGCTTCCTGGTCAACGTATTTGACATATGATAAAGATGACTAATTTTGGATTATTTAATTTTGAAATATCAACATCAAAAGATCGGGACATAAAAAAAAAATCATGATTTTTTTTTTTTTTCATTGATACATCAAATATATAAATTATTTTCCAAAGTATCTATCTCTTCTTGGCTATTATTTTTATTTAAATAAAAAAAATTGATATATTAGTTGTTAAAATGTTTGAATAAATAAGATGTACATCAGTATGTAATTAAAATGTTCATTTATTATTAGATCAATATCAAACAATTGACAGAATTGCTACCATCTAGAACAACTTTCAATAACCAATAGTTAAGAGAAGGTAATGCTTATTTAATTCATATTCAGACTGACCTAATATGATCCTAGATAGAAAGAAGTATTATACTCCTGTAAAGCATTAGTAGACTGGGGGTCATGTTATATCTTTCAGTTTTTTTTTTTATAATGACAAATCATTAGACTAAAGTAAACTGACAAACAATCACCAACAAGATGCAAAAACTATGAAAAAAATCTAATTAAAAAAAAAAAACTTTTATCTTATTATACAAATAGTAATATTTACTAAGGCAATAAACCTAAAGCATGTGCAGTTGAAAATGCGAAGGTAGGGACCTCTACAGGTCTTAACCACAAGCTTACTCACTGGAAAAAAAGAAAGGCATAAGCTTGTGGTTAAGACCTGTAGAGGTCCATACCTTCACATTTTCAACTGCACATGCTTTAGGTTTATTGCCTTAGTAAATATTACTTACATAATCAATGTGCATTAAATAAATTTATAATTACAAATAGTACTTATATAAAATATTGTGGAAGGAAACTATTCTTCACAAGTGCTATAAAATAGATCTCACATTTTCCCATCAACAAAAATTTTAAAAGCATTGTAGTTCACCTATAGTGAGAGCTTATTCATTAAATAAACCAACATTTATTGATAATGCCTGAATTTAAAGGTTGATCTTATTGCTACCCTGATTTTTAAATCAGCATACAATAAAACTAAATTTATGTAGATTGTGGATTACTAAAAATGTGCAATGTTTTGGAAAAAAAGCAAACAAGTTTATTAATTAAAAATTAAATGTTGTCTACTTCAGTCCATATAACATTAAAGTGATTGGTTGACTTCTTTTGTTTCAATTCAACTACTTTCATTTCAACTATCCCCAGATGCCCACATTACTAATTCACCCTAATGAATGTGTGTAACTTATATTATGATGCGGAAACACACACAAGTAACATAAAACAGCTTAAATTTGATTTGTGTCCAGATATCTAAAATAAACATTGAAAATGTCATGACTGATTTTATTTAATTTTTCCCATTTACACTTACTTTATGCTATTTAACAAATTTTAGTAAGATCTATTGTATTTTATATTGTATGATAAGCCAAGACAAAAAGTATCCTGATGGAGTTCTTTTGGAGTGCCTATGCAACAAATTTCTGATCCCCTCATCATAGAATAATGATTACTATATCCATCTGCCATTTCCATGAACCATATTTAAATACAAGTAAACATTAGAGATTTTTCCAGTTCCTAAAAAGCTCAGTGTTTTTCCTTTCAGATGCATAACAAAAAGTTATCTCAGCTATCCAATGAGTGGTCGGTAAATAACTATTCCTTAGTTGCAGAATGAAATTTTAAAAAAAAAAACATAAATCATCAGCTTCTGCTAACTTATGGATGTTATCTTTCTATACAATGATTTATTGAAGAAGAATTTCATGCTGAAAAGTGGATCACTTTTTAAAATAATTGTATGGTTAGTTGTTTAAAAAGTCATGTGACATTTGACAAGTCTAGTGATGGTGTAAACACAGTTTCCTTTGATTGAAATAAGATTTTTAAAATTTTCATTACTCAATGAAAATCAATCTTGAAACTTTTAGTTCTGAGCTTACCATTGGATTAAATCTCATTAAGATCTTTTGCAAATAATAATTAAGATTATGCAAAGATTAAATGAACATGACATTTTATAATAAAAAGATTTTTCATTGCATATAGGAGAGCCATATATAATACTTTTCATACATGGTGACTGTTTAAGAGCTAAAGTAGTCATATTGAAATTATGTTTGGACATCAAATGTCAAAATTCTTTTTACCAAACAAATATAATAATAAAATTCACATTTACAACCTTTTAATTGGTGTCATTTAAAAATTAAAAATTTTAAGTTTAAAAATATTTATTTTTAACTTAAATATTCTATTATTGGTACCTACTATATTACTATAGATTATTAATATAAAAATTTAGGAAAAATAGCAATGAAAACCATTATTCATATTGTCTCGGGAGTTTCACAGAATAACTTGGAAGCCACAAGTGACTCACAAACTGCAGTTTTCATACTGTTGATGTATACTGATATATATATATATATATATATATATATATATATATATAATAATATATAAAATGTCAAGAAACTGGACATATTATTAATAAAATTCATACGAATAATACATTATTAACAAATCAGCTCTCTATCCTACCACTATGTAATTGTAAATTTGATAAATAAGTAACTGATTACCTAATCCTCACTGATACAGACAAAATTCAGAAACTGATCTGTGGATGGGATTTAAATACTCTACCATCTGGTAGTTAGTTATTGATTAATCAAGTTTACAATGTATGATGCTAAAGTAAAGAGTTTATGATTTTATAATACAGTGAAACCATGTTGACTTCTATATTTTATACCAAGCCCTTTTCTAGCATACATTATATATAGTAAATAATAATTCATACTTTGTTAGCAATATATATTGTTTTTTATACTGTCTTATAGGTGTATAAGCTACTTTTCAACATACACCCACAGACATTTTATATATATATATAATATCCTTATATAAAAATTTTAAAAATGTAGTTATTAATAATAAATTGAGAGACCATATCTATATATATGTATTTAATGTGTGTTTTTATTCTGTCACATTTACTCGAATAATAACAATAAATCTACCGCACTAAATCTTTATTTTAAAAAATATATAATTGACAGCACAGCAAAACATCAGACCTTCTGAAACCATTGATATATTAAAATAAACCCACTTTACCACAATTAAACACTTGTTCTGATCATATCCTTTTTTTTCAATAACTTTTTTCCTGTTAAAAAACAGTACCAATGTCATTATCAGTAGACACAGATACTCTAGGTATCGAATCAATTTCAGAATCTACACACTCATGATTATTTACAGTTACTCGTTTTAGATTATCAGTTAAATTTTTCATATAAATTTTAAGTTTTCTGGTATAATAAAAGAACATTTTATTGCCTTTTTTTTTGTTTCTACTAAATTGATAAATTTATTTTTATCACACCGGAAGTACTTCAAAAATTTTCTTAAATTTTGTAAAGCTTCCAGCTTTATGTTTACAGAATATTTTATTGCACAAGATATTGTATCATGTCAAAAATTTTATGGAAAAAAATTGAGGAAAAAATGCATGTGCTTTCAATGTAGCCCAAAGACTAGATAGTGGTAAATTTTTCCACACAAGAATTCCCTCTAGTGGCAGCTGTAGTAATCAGTATGCTATTGATTACTATACCTTGATGCCAATATTGTGTGAAAAAAGTTGCTACTATGTGATGTTTTAATGGTTTAAACTAGATGGCGCAATTCTAAATTGTGATATTTGAGAAGTTGGATTTAGTGAGGCTGGTCCAAGATAAAATGTAAAAAGAAGCTGATGAAGTGTTATAAATTATGTAATATATAGGGTATATGAGCACAGACTTTCACATGACCCACCACTCTCCACACTATCTCATAACACTGATACCCTTGAACATGTATATGTCGAAAAGATAAATAATCACCAATATACATATTTCATGCTAAATCAGCAATTATCAGTTGGTCCAGATTACCTTCTCCACACATACATGCTATAAGTGCTCAGATATATATTAAAATAGCCAAACCTCATCTTTAATGGCCAGGCTTCAACTCTTCAACCATCCATCCATTTGAAAATCTGATGATGGAATATTTGAAGGCCACCCTGAGGTGAAGATTCTTGTCACACCCATGTTGACCTAAGATCAATCTGACCCCTCATGTACAGGACATAATTCATTTAATACATATACAAGAGATAGGCAGACATCTCTACTTATGTAATAACTGAAACACACAGGCTTATTATATACCTGTGCCCATATATGTAATATATAGAGTATATAGGGTATATATGTAATATATAGGGTATGCAATAAGCCTGTATGTTTCAGTTATTACATAAGTAGAGATGTCTGCCCATCCCTTGTATATGTATTAAATGGATTATGTCCTGTATATGAGGGGTCAGATTGACCTTAGGACAACATGGGTGTGATAAGAATCTTGGCCTCAGGGTGGCCTTCGAGCATTCCGTCATCTGATTTTCAAATGGATGAACGGTTGAAGAGTTGGAGTGTGGAGCAGATTGAAGCCTGTCCATTAAAGTATGAGGATAGGTTATATATATATCTGAGCAGTTATAGCATATATGTGTGGAGATGGTAATCTGGACCAACTGATGATTGTTGGTTTAGCATGAAATACTTATATTGGTGATTGTTTATTTTTTCAACATATATGTGTTCAAGTGTATCAGTGTTATGAGATAGTGTGAAGAAAGGTGGGTCATGTGAAAGTCTGTGCTCATATACCCTATATATTACATATATAGACACAGGTGTATAATAAGCCTGTGTGTTTCAGTTATTATATAAATTATGCAAATTTGCAAAAATTATTACATATATATATATTACTTTTTTTTTTTACATTTTTTAAAAATTTATATTTCCTTTTAAATAGTGTGCAATTGAAATAATGGAAGGGAATTGATACAAAAGTAAAAGGAAGTGAAAGATGATGCAATTTCTCCCCAATTATTTTCTATGGTTTTAGAAAAGTTTTACGAAAAAATTAGATCTCAAGATAAATGATAGGTATAAAGTCATCTTTAATTTGCAACTGATATTTTACTTATATAAAGTGCACTCAAAAATTTTATACATAAAATTTAGCCAGTTGGATATAGATTACTAACAAATTTGTAAACGAAAATAGAATTTAAAAGTGAATAATTATTTTTATTTAGGCTAAAGTGATTGAGAGAAAAATTATAAGTAAAAACCTGCTTGAAGTATATTTAGAAGCCTTATCATATTTTAAGAAATTATATTCATGGGTTTAAGAAATAAAATATATACAAAAAATAATACAGAAAAATAGAAAAAGAAATGGCTAAGTACCTATGGGTCATGAATGTGAAAGCTACATTACTTTGATTTTATGGTCAGCATAGAGTCCCTTATTTGAAATAGCTAAATTATCTTGGGACCTTTACTGTTTATCTCAGAAAAGTAGATACTTATTTACTGATGATAACTAGCTGTGTTTAGTAAAAAAAAGGCTGACTACCACAAAAAAATCTAGGCTTTCTTAAAAAATCGTCAGCTATTATCAAAGTTTGAACTCCTAATTTTGGCAAGATTGATAAAACACAAAAACAACTGTATTTTTCCAAATCCAATTGGAATTAAGTAGCATTATGCTGCACTCTTCTTCAGGTGTTGCTGATCTGACCAGTGACAACATAATCATGTTTTTAGATTTTTGAACATCGAATTTTAAGGCAATGCTCTAACCAAAGACATTGCTTTACAATTAGATGTTCAAGAATCTAGAGGTGTGATTTCAACTCCTATGCTAATATTATTACTGATCAGGCCAGCAACCTAACTGGAATCATTTGATGAAAATTAAAACCCAAAAATAAAGATCATATGGCAAGATAAGTACAGAGAAATCAGGGTAATTCTTGAGTAGATACCAAAATATATAAAGTGCGAGAATGAAATTTAATTTAAGATGGAGACCAAGACATAAAATATCTAGCATGATACATTTATTAATTACTCTTAGATGGTTATAATTTTGAGAAATGATAATAATAAAAAGTCTGCGCAAAAAAATAAAAGAATATGATAAATTAATAAACACATTTTCTGATTTGTTTGTAAAATTTAACACTTCATGATAATGATAATATATTTAGACAAATATTTAATAATAAAAATGTATCTACAATTATAAGGTTCCCATTTTTTTCCTGCTTGTTTATAATAGAAATTTTTATCCTTTAACCTAAATGTATATTGGGATTCAATATTTAAGAAGCACTTTGCTATTTCTCAAATTATTTTCTTTATTTATTATTTGAAATCATCAAAATATATATATTACACAAATCAATGTGTTTACATTTATGATAGCTTATCTATATTATACGAGTCTAACTTTCAGAAGATGAAAAAATAATAATAATAAAAGATAAAATCTTTATTCTTTTATCGTAAAAGCAATACTTCGCTTTTTCTTTTACAATTATTTCACTTTTATCTTATTCAGAAATGACTATAGATAATTTTTAATTCAGTGAAATAACATCTGTTATTTTAAAATATTTAATCGCATTAATAACAAACAACAATAATAGTACTCAAAAAAGGCATTACACAAAAATTTTAGAATGTGTACTAGAAAATGAAATTATTATAATTTATTGCCAAAGTGCCAAAATAACCGCACACACACTATTAGGACATCATACCCACTTTAACGATTATTACTAATAATTTTGAGATTAGAAATTTACTCTTTTTAACCGAGATACATTCTTTAAACTTTAATTAAAGATAAATACTTTCTCTTTCTTTCATGAGTAAAAATATACTTGTAACTATCATTTCACAACATATACTTTAATTTCACGAATAAAAGCATCTAAAGAAGGTGCGTTTTCCACGTTTTCACGTGTTTAAAATATATTTTGTGAAATAAAAGTTATAGGAATAAAAAAATAGCGAATTTGATGAAGTATAATTTACTAATAATTATTACTAACATTTATAATTAAATTAATCATTATTCTTTCTCTCAATCTTCCTTCACTTACTTTCATCTTATTGTCTTCACTCATAAACTTTTTTACTATTGGGCATCTCTCTTCATTAATACTGACAATGAGATTATGCATTTGTGCTTTCATTCCTCTTTAATCTTTGTCAAACCTATATCTATACTGTTATGTGTGACCACATTTCCACTCTTTAAATATATCCATAATAATTCTCACTCCAATCTCTTATTATTTTTCTTTTTTTTTCTTCTAGTTTTTATTCTGTCTGTCTTCATTTTGTTCTCCTGGATTATCAAGATTATACCTGTTGATGGAAACTGAGAAATATGATCTTATTTAGTATATGGATTGCTTTTAAACAGTTAATAGAATTATTAAAAAAAATCTGAAGACATTCCAGCCAGGGTATATTGACTTTTAGCAGTCATTAATTATATACTGTATAGTTTGCATTTGACTATAGTTACAAAAATCAGATCCTACTAAATTTTATTTCTGGAGCAGATATCTAAAATTTCTATGAGTGATACTGAATCTATTGATAAAAACCTAGTAACTAAATCCAACTGTTGTATCTAGAAAATAAAATTTGTTTGGGTTCTCATTATTGTTCAGTTATATCAAAGGATCCTTCATTGAATATCCACATAAAATCTTAATGTGAAGAATGATTTAGATATGATAATGATAAAATGAAATTAACAATTGCGGTCTTAATGTCTCCAAATCCATTCTTAAAAATGCACAACTATAATTTAATATCTGTAATGTTGTCATTATCAGAATTAACAGTCAGTCTTAAGCAAGTATAGTTATTTTAACTACAGAAGCAACAACAACAACAACAAAAAAACAAGGTTAACTCTTGCAAAATAAGAATATTAGAAATAAACAAATAAAAATGATTGTTTTTCTATTTGCATTTAACATCTCATTAATTCATTCTATTCATACAACACCATCTATTAAACTTTGAGTTTGTGAATGGAAACTAAATGGTAGATTAGTGAGCAGATCATGCTTTTTATGGATACTATCCAAAATTCAAAAAGTAGTTTGGAAAGTGAATATAGAATTTCTATCTACTATTTATTGATTACTCCAGTTTAAAATAGATGTCTCTGGACTAAAATAAATAGAGTGCATCACTGCTCCTTGTATAAATAACATCGAGATATTTATGCTGAATCATAAATTTACAATTCATCTTTCATAATTCTTAATACAGAAAAAAATCAGCTTTCAACATGCACTGTTTAATCATTTTACTAACTCACTAATGTTATAGTGAGAATTCAGGACACTCTCAAACCCAAATTCAGGATATTCTCAAACCCATATGCAACACATGAACTTTTAAAAGATAAGAACATTAGTGAGATAGTGGTATGATTAAACAGTGCATGTTAAAGACTGATTACCTTCTGACTAACAATTAATAATGAAAACTGCACTTGTAAATTATATTAAAATTAAATTCATCTTTCACTAAAACTTTAATTTCACAATAATCAAAATGATTTTGGTATCTTTTTAAAATTTAGCTTTGCACTTTATAGCAATACATAACATTAAACACCACATGATCACCATCTCTTATGCTAGCACATAACTGCTATTAAACAGGCAAAACTCTCCATACAGTAGTGGCATCCATTGATTACTCTGGTTGTCACAGGGTGATGACTACTGTATGGAGAGTTTTGCCTGTTTAATACATAACATTATTGGTTAGTAACTTAATGCAGATTTTATAACTTATGATCTGTATTTGTACTTGCTATGTACTCACCTTAATGTGTGTATATATTATAGTGATCTCTTCTGGTTTCTGGCCACATTGGTCACTATTGGTCATATGTTTGTTTTTCCACCTCTTAAACTGTAATAAATCTAAAATAGTAGAATAGTGATGATTTTCCAGAAAAGATAATTAATGTTATAATGATGGCTAGATGACTTTGTAAAAGACCTAGAAACAGGCCATATGAGATAAAGATGAATGAGATAAAGTTTTTTGGGTAATGCGAGCAAAAAAAGGCTATGGATCAGAGAGACTAATTAAACTTGAAGAGATATTCTTTCTTAAATGGATTAATATTAAAAGTAATGACATATAAATATACCCTCTTCTGTAATTTGACAATAAATGAACTGACTTATCTTTCAACTCAGGACTTTATTGATAAGCAGTTGCAATAAACTATTGACTTTCATGTTTAATGAGTACATTAGAATTCACATTATTATTTGATTTAAATATGTAATTATGTAATTGTTGTTATATTTCACATATCTTTCTAAGGAAGATATTTTCATGAATTCAATAGCAAGCTGGTAAATTGAATTACACTGAATTTTCTTATTCTTACCAACATCATTTTGAGTTAGGTATCAAACTTATTCTACCCATAACTTTGACACAAACCACTTCAGATAAAACTTAGATATAAACTTTAAACCATTTAAAGATTAATATATCTGTTTTTTAAATACACACATGGAGTACTTCAACTTCATATTTCCATGTGTAATATCTTTTATAGATGTACTTCATAAGTTCCACCTAATCTCCTTGAAATATGGTCATGAAAAGACAAATGACTCCCAAGATGAGTGCTATTTCAGTACAAAAAGTATTATGAGATTTATTTGTCTTTTCATGTGTCTTTATTCATATATTTCAAGAAGGTACTTATATAAAAAATATTACAGATAGAAATATGAAGTTGAATTACTCCATGTGTAAATTTAAAAACAAAATATATTCTTTAACTGACTTAAAGTTTATATCTAGGTTAGAAATAATCTCCAGTTAAATATATAACTAAGGATAATCATTGAAATATTTATCTGACATGGTTTGTATCAAAATTGCAGGTATAATAAGTTTGATACTTTCAAATCAACATATAACTCGAATATTTAATGAGTGCTGCTTCAGCATAAAATGCATTTTGGAGGCCATTTGTCTTTCCATGTCTCTTTCATTTATATATTTCATAATAAGTGAAGTTGAAATTATTAAATACATCTTACCAGCTTCCTTTTTTAAACATCTTATTGTCTTTTCTTTCTTAATGTGAGATCCTAAACCTCTTCTGCTATTGGTCATCTTTCTGAATTATTGATATGACAATTGCATATTTGTGTGATCATATTTTGATTCTTTAATTAATTTCATAGCTTTTCAGTCTTCAGTTTTTGTTCATTTTTTTCTTATTTTTGTATATTCTTTTTTTTTTGTTTCTTATTATTATTATTTTGAAATTTGAATGTTTCATATTCATTTATGAATGCTTTTGCTAATGATGAAGCTACAATTAAAATAACATAAGCATAAATAATTCACATATCTAATTTGATTCCATATTAATAGTTTAGTAATGAAAACTTCCCCAATGACTATAACTTTTGTTTATTATATATAATGTCTAGGAATAGAATAATATGCATTACTTACACATATTTGAAACAAATAATAATGTGAACTGTACTATACTTAGATTTTTAATAAATAATACTTTGCAATGAATGCCATAATTTATTCAAAATGTTGTTAATCACATGATAATTTGATGGATTCAAGTCAAATTACATTATTGAGTTATTTAGATTAAGGAGTATTATATTGTGTTCTAAGGTAAAATTTTAGGTTCTTAATATTAATAACAATTACTCCCTTCCCCCCTAAGCTTACCCAATATTATAAGTCAAGAACAGCTCTCTATTCTAATGCCATCTATTGTACACCTAAGTAATTAATGATTATGAGACACACCTAAATCTCTATTCTCAGATTGATTGATGACTTTGTCTTTAATAATGAAACTCAGGATTCAAAAGTTAGAAGGAATGCAGCTATACATACAGCAACTCTATTTTATGTATCAAATCAAAAATCTGAAATTCAAAACCTTAAGTTGATTAGAATTTCAGCATTTTTATTTGATAGGTAAAATATAATTAAAGTGCTTTCTAAACGTATAGATACATTCCTTCCAACTTTGAAACCATACTCATTAATAAAGGAAAAAGCCAAAAACCAATCTAAGTATTTAGATTCAAATGTATCTAGTGATTAATGAATATTCAAACAACTAATAGATGGTGCTAAGATTGATAGCTGTCATTGTTGGATGAGTGGGCGCTGGATGGGGATTTTGTGCACGGGTCTTCTGGCATCTATTGATTGCTCTGGTTGGCACAGGGTGGCACTGGTGTATGGAGAGTTTTGCGTCAAGAGAATATACATGTAAATGGAAAAAATATGGGTGATTTAGTATTAAATTATGTAAGGAAAGAATAGAAAATATTAGGCACATGTTAATTGAATGTAAATGCTTGAAAACAAAAAGGGCACTTATAATGAAGTTATGGAAGAATAAATATGAAAAAAGTGATTATACAGAACGTGGATTATTGGTTTTTATGCTGGGTTTGGGAAAAGATAAGGGGATTTAGATATAGAGGCCATAGAGTTGACAAAGATTATGTTGTGGAAATGGAATGGAGCAGAATATGGGAAAACTTAGATTGGGAATGGAAAATAAAGTGACTAACAGGTTTCTCTGGGCATAATTGTTGAGAGATTCTTGACTCCGTTTAAAGAAAAGCTACAGTACATCACATCACGTATTTTATTCTTTACAATTTTGTTAAACTGTTTTTTGAAACTGTTAGTTCATTGCATATCTTTACAATCAAAATGTACAGATAATAAATTTATTATTAATAAAAATAATTGTATAATTAGTGTACTGGGAGGTCACGTGATATTCAAGCACTCTAGAGGTAAGTTTGATTACAACAGTTTTATTTTATCGGTCAAACTGTACTTTTGCTTTTTATATTTCTTGGCTGTGAATTACTCAAGGAATCTTTAATAGATGAATCCACTATTCAGCCACTCCATACAGTGCCTTATTATAAATAGAAAATAGCAATACATAAACTGCATAATTTCTTTTGAACTAATTTAAGATGAAGCAATGTTTATATATTATATCCACTACCAGAATATACATTCAAAAATTTTTCCATATTAAATTAGCTTATAAATAAGTTTAAAAAAGAAAAAAAATGAATATTATATATTAATATTCTTGAAGATGAGAAAGTTTGTAAAAAGAAAGGAGAAACAATTTTTAGACTATTTTATATTTATAAATAGATAATATAAAATCCGTTATCTTTTTCGTTCTTTTTTGCAAGAAATTATCGAAATGTTTCAAATCTTGGCTAAAGAAAAGGTTTATTATATGTATTTACAACACTAGATGATGATGATGATGATTATTATCATCATCATCATCATCATTATTATAAGTATTTGTTTTCATTAAATATAGCAGAGCATGCTTTCCAGCTACATTTAATAAAATAAATACGTATAATAAACATTTTCTTTAGCGACCATTCAAAATGTTTCGGTCAATTTATTATAAATAGATAATAAAATTAAAAAAATACATGAGGGTCAGATTGATTTGTGGTCAGCATGGGTAGGATGAAAAAGCTGGCACTAAGGTGGGATTTGATCAGATTTTCAATGAAATGGACAGCTGAAGAATTGTGGAGTGGAGTGGTTTGAAGCCTGTCCATTAAAGTATGAAGATTGGCTATCCTTAATATAAGCTGAGCTTTGTATATATGTGTGGAAATGATAATCTGGACCAACTGATGAGTGCTGGTTTAGCACAAAATTCGGATATTGGTGATTATTTATCTTTTCAACATGTATGTGATCAAGTGTATCAGCTATATGAAATAGCATGGATGGTTGAGGGTTGTGTGAAAGTCTGAGTTCAAACCCCTACATATTACATATATAAGCGCAGGTATGGAAAAGCCTGTACTGTAGAAAAAATTCATAATTCGAAAGATTAGTAAGATTACTTTTTTTAAATTCATGAATTAACTGATTCTAGATTCCTATTGCTTTAACTATCAGTGGTAATGAAATGAATATTTATTAATGTTATATGAAAGTCTGGTAGAATGAAAGTTTTAAGTATATTTAAAAAAAAGAATGTGCATAGAAAAAAAGAGAGATGAAATAGGGTGTTGATACCATGTGGTTACATGTAATAGTAATAATAAACAGATATATTAATCTTAATTTACTCTAAAGTTTATATCTGGCATAGAAATGATATAATTTCTAGCCTAATAAATGACTAGTAGAAATCATTAATGTATTTATTTGAGGTCAATGGGGTCAAAGATGTGAATACAGAAGGTTTGACACTTAGAATTCAAATTGTAAAAAAATGAATATTCTTTTATATATATGTAAAATCCTTTTATATCATTACTCGCATAAAATTCATATATTTAATTATGATAAATGATTACTATTCAAGAATATAGTAGTTATTAAATCAATATAATTTCATAATGCAATTTTAAAAAACTTCGTTAGTATAATCGCTAACAATGAGATATACAATATTAGAAATTTTAAATAAAAAAAATCATTTTACAAAGTAAATACCAATTTTAATAAAACTCAAATTTTGCTTTAACATTTTAAAGTGAAATACAAATATTAGATGGCTGCATATATTTTTTAAAAAAAATCTAATTTAATATTAAAATTAACACTCTAGTTTTTAATAATCATGAATAAAAGCTTCAATAAAAAGTAGTAAAAATAAATAATAGAAAGAATAACTGCTAATCAAAACGTTGTGATGTAAAATGGCTTCTCTTTAAATAAAATTAGAAGTTTTTATGCATAGCCATATTCCCAAAAAAGTTTTAATTTGATAGCTAAGTTAGTCATTCCCTTCCTTCATATTCCACCCAGACCACAATAAACTCATTTACTACTTATTAGCCAATTATTTTTCCAGCTGTGGTTTATTTCTTTTTCTCCTTCTATCTCATTTTCATAAATGCTGTTTTATTTATTTCACTATTATATCCTCATATTCCCCCAATTTCATTTTAAATGACTAAGCAAAAAAATCATAAAATCTGCCTCACTCTCTTTATCTTTAAGTTTCTCCCACAGCCTGTAAATTTATTCTATTTTTTTCCCAACACTAAGTATTCACCCTCCCCCATTAGCATCACATGATGACCATTTCCTATGCTTATGCAAGCTGTTAAAATGGTGACAAACTCTCCATATAATAGTGATATCCCGTGCAAGCCATAATAATCAATAGATGCAAGAAGGTTTGTGCAAAAAATTTCTACCTAGTGCCTACTCATCCAATATCACCAGACTAGTTCCTAGCTTGTGGATTTCATCAGTGAGGAACCTTAGTGCAGTACCCTGAGATCCAATGTGGGATATAAGTGAAGAGCTCTGCAATCCAAGGCTCCTCACTGATGAAAGCTAGAAACTAATCAGGGGATATTGAATGGATAGACACTAAATAGGGATTTTATGCATAAACCTTTTCACATCTTACTGATTACTATAGCTTGTACTGGATGGCATTACTGTTTGGAGCATTTGTCACTGTCTTTCCCATTGGCACATAGACTACATCTACAGCTCAAACCCTTATTCAGTTTTTGCTTTCTTGATCTGATTCTGCTTTTGCATTAAATAATAATAAGCTTCCTCTAATATTTTCTCACATATTTTCATATTTTATATAATTTTTGTTCGTATTAATCAAAGTATTTTTTACATTCATTATTCATAACTCTACTTCTTAGAAAAGTTATCTTTCTATTTTAAAGTGATCTACTGTAAGCTTGAGTAATTAATAGTTACTAGATATATATCACCAAAAAAAACCAGCACTTTTAGACCAGTTGAATTTTGCCTTCATCAATGTAGACTTTCTAATCGTCACTTAAGCTGAAGTTTTAAATACTTGAAACTTTTCATCAGGAATGATAAAAATAAATAATCAAATGGCTTTATTACTCTAGAGTTCATAAGAAGTTTTAGAATAGGAAGTGATCGAACTGAAAAATCTGAGGATCACCACTTTACCCATTGCATCAAATCATGTAAGCAATTGTGAACTTTTTGGTATCAAAGCTTGAATATATTCACAATCAAATACAACACAGATATATATAAACATCAAAATTACCCAAATTCACAACTAAATCAGACTAACCCCCCCCCCAAAAAAAAAACAACAACAACAAGACAATAACTCTAAAACACCAACCAATGGTTTCACTGCTACAATCAGACTTCTCAAGTGTACAGGACTAAAAGATAATAAATTTATACTAAATATTACCCACAATTACACTTACATCCAACACATTCTTAATATTAAAGAACTTTTAAACAAGCATTGCTTCAGGATCATAAATTTTTAATAGTAAAGATTCTTTAATTCTTCTTTTTTATTTAATTTTTTTCAAAGAAGACAACTTTAGTTAATCAAAACTAATAGTGTAGCCTGTATCTCTTTCATGAATATATAAAGCAGAAATGAGATATTTATTGCTAACTTTATTTTTGTGTACGTTTATCTTTAATTGAAAGGATAAAGGTACATAAAAGTAGAATTATAAATAAATATCTCTGTTCCACTTTATATAGCCATGAAAAAGATATAAGACACACTATTAGTTGTGATGAAGCTAGTGAGTTTCTTCTTTGTAAGAAATGAAATAAAAAAGAATTATAGAATCTTTATTATTAAAAATGCACAATTCTGAAACAATTAATTTGCTTAAAAGTTCTTTCAATATTAAAGGTATGTAAGATACAAGTGGAATTGTGGGTACTATTTAGTATTAATTTATTGTTATCTTTTAATCTTTTCATTTGAGATATCTGTAGCAATGAAACCAATGGTTGTGTTTTAGAGTTTATTTTCTTTGGCTAATCTGGTTTAGTTGTGAATTTGGGATAATTTTGATTATTTTATTGACTAGTTTAGCTTTAGGCTTTTAATGTATACATGAACAAATATACACACAGTATATTTATATATATATATATTAATGTAAAAAAATACTCATACAGTTTAAATATATAGTTATTGTTACATTTTCATTTACCATTGTCAAACTCCCTCCACTCACAACTTTGACTCCATCCATTTAAGATAAATACAATAATGATTATAACTAATCATTTTTGAACCTAGAGATTATCTCTAGTACAGATATAAACTTTAAACCTCAGTTAAAGATTAATATATCTGATTTTTTTAAATTTACATATAATATAAAAACTTTTAATGCAATAATGTACATATGCTTATTTGATTGTAAATATATTCAGACTTTAATATCAGCAAATTAGCAAACACAACATTTAAATAGAAAATTGGCTACTATTTCTGGGGAAATATTTAGATATTTAAACCTCTAGCTCACTTGATGGTTAGAGATTGTTCTGGGGAATAGATAAATAATAAAAAAAAAAAGGTTAATTTGTTACATTTCTTACTAGGTTGATAGCTCATAAGAGTCTGGAGATCATATTGGAATTTCTGTGAATTGATCTGTTTGGTTATATTTGTTTTAACAATGTAACACAAAATTCATATATACAACCAATATAATTTGCAATATATATAAAATTTATATCTGCTTAAAATTTGTAATATTCACGAACTTGAGGTTGTTTATTTTATCACAACAATAGAACTAAATAAAAGACTAAATACAGATTGCCCTTTCTAGATCATGAAATTCTCAACGGGTCACGTTTCTCCATCGAGTAGAACAACATGCTTGGAAAGAGACGATAGGAAAAGAAAGTACAAAGAGGCTTGGGAAATTGCGAAGATTCCACATTCTATCAACAAAAAGGATTCATATGTTTCATTGTTTAAAAAATGGAATATCTAATTGCCTTATTTGCATATTACGCCTCATTTATATATTATATCAACTATATAAGCTTATCTGGACGGCATAACTTTATTCAGCATTATGATTCTGGAAGTTTTTTTGTTTTGTCAAAAGCCATCTCAGTGCAATTAATTCATTTATTATTTATACCTTTTCATCTGAACTTGAAGTCAACAAGAGCTTTAGAATAACAATAATGTTGTTAAAGTAATGTCTGGACTAAAAGTCTTTAGTAAACAGGCAATTTGATTAATAGTTTTTTTTAAAAAAAAAAAAGAATAACAATTTGCAGGAAGATTGAATACAAAAGACAAACTCCTATTACTCCAGAGACCAATCAAAAATTATAATGGGACATTAACCCACCAATGATAATTATGCTAGAAACAATTTCTTTTTAAATAAAATAATGGTAAGATTGTCTTCTTTAGTTTAATATCAGATATATAAAATATCCCCCCCTCCCCAAAAAAAAAAAAAAAATCAATTCATGAAAGAGGAGAAATAAATAAAGTAAATATACATTAATTTTCTGGAATATCGGCTCTTTGTAGATAACAGTAATCAATGTATTTATTTTATTAATTTCTGATGCATATCTTTTTGAAAGTTGTAATTGAATGATTTCCAAATTAAATATATTTATTTCAACAAACTAAGTTATATTATTTTAATTTAATTTGAAGATGATCGACACCAATGCAACAATGCTAAACGTAATAAGAGAATAATTAAAACTAGATCATAGCCTAATAATAAAAAATATCAAAGTGAAACTAATCTATTTCAGAAATAAAAAGACCAAATCAAAAACTAAAAGCAGAAATAGTAGGATGATATGCCAAGAGAATCAAAAGCGCAGGTAAGATCTAGATTCAGAAGTGGAAATTAATAAAGACACCAGATCATACAAAAAAACACAAACTAACCACAATAATTATAAGAAAGAAACTGTTTCAAATTAAAATTTGAAAAATCAAAAGATAGACTAAAATAGCTGGAAGATTAATGTGAAGATAATAAAAATTATCATAATTATGACAGTATTATACAAAATGGCAAAGAAAAAAAATCTGAACAGGAAATGAAGGATAAACTGATCACATTAATAATAGAATTTTGATGCAATGTTAAAAAATACTGCAGTATATAAAGAATACTTTATGTGTGGTTTAATGCAGTGGTAGAAAGCAGATTTGAGAGTTGTCTCCAGATGGCAGTTCAACTCTGTCATTTCCATGATTTTTCTTAATGTAAATAGAATGAACTTGAACCCAAACTTACTTTTCTATTAAGAATTAATAAATAAAAAAAATACAATGATCTTCTTATAATACTGAAAGTAATATTTTACTTAAAGAAATTCTAAGAGCAGCAGAATTATATAACTAATTAAAATTTCTGCCAATATGAAAGCATTGGCATTATTATTATTTTAATTCTGAATATAACAAATTAAACCCTTTAGCAAGTATTTATGTATATAATATCATTTGAGTCCTTATAATACTGGTCATCAGAAATGAATATCAACAAAAGCCTTTCCCTAGCTGTAGACAGATAAACTACTTCAAGAAATTCACTGGATATCCAGAATATCTATATATGTTATATATAGAGCTCGCAAAACAAGCTCTTAATAAGCTTTGAGAATATCCTCAACCCCAGATCGGTTTCTGCTTCTGGCATCATCAGTGAGGTGCCAGGATATTCATTAGATTAAAAATACTAGGACAAGTCCAGCACTTTATCTAATGTATAACTATTGAGAAGAAAATCTGAAATTTTCAGACATCCATATGTCTAAAAATCCAACTATCTAACTCAAATAGCCATATGGGACTGAACTAAGTTTAAATATACCATGTTTTAATAGCTTTAGCAATATAAAATCACCAAAGCCTTAATAGCAAAAAAATAAAAATGATAAAAAAATTAAAGTCAGATGTCACATGACTTAATTTTAATAAAGTTCGTCTTTACAAATGTTATATAAAAAGAGCTCGCAAAACAAGCTCTTAACAAACTTTGAGAATATCCTCAACCCCAGACTGGTTTCTATTTCTGGCATCATCAGTGAGGTGCCAGGATATTCATTAGTTAAAAATACTAGAACAAGCCCAGCACTTTATCTAATGTATAACTATTGAGAAGAAAATCTGAATTTTTCAGACATCCATATGTCTAAAAATCCAGCTATCTAACTCAAATAGCCATATGGAACTGAACTAAGTTCAGATACACCATATATTAATAGCTTTAGCAATATAAAATTGCCAAAGCCTTAATAGCAAAAAATAAAATTATTAAAAATCAAGTCAGATGTCACACGACTTAATTTTAGTTATACATTAGATAAAATGCTAGGCTTGTTCTAGTATTTTTAATCTAATGAATATCCTGGCACCTCACTGATGATGCCAGAAGCAGAAACCAGTCTGGTATTGAAGGTATTCTCAACGCTCGTAAGAGCTTGTTTTGCAAGCTCTATATATAACATTTGTAAATATGAGCTTTATTAACATTAAGTCATGTAATATCTATATAATACAAAATTTCTTTTTTGTAGCTGATTCTTAATTGTTAGTACATATACAAAGATAATCTTTATGCTTCTGTTCAGATGTCATTTAATTTACTTTCCAAATCAAGAACTTATTATAGAATAATCAATAGGATAAAATGTTAACATATTTATAAATCTAATGCCCATGCATGCCTATATATATATATATATATATATATATATATATATATATATATATATATATATATATATATATATATATATATATATATGTAACCTAGTGTTATTGACACTTGGTTTATTTGGCATTGTTTCCACAGAAAAACAATGCTATCCTTTTTTAGAAAATAAAAAAATAAGATAATAATAATATTAAGTGATTAATAAAGTATGCTATTTACTCAATGTAACGTGTTTTAAGCAAATAACTAATAAATTTAGTAATTTGATGTCATTTTGAAAAAGAGCATGAATAATTTAATTAAATTATTAACAATAAGAGCAATTTAATATAGTATAAAAGCACATATCATAAACAGTAATTGATTTTGGATGGGTAGAGGGGGAGGGTAGACGAGTATCTTATCATAATGCACAATAACTTCTGGTAATTTTTAAATTATTTTAGATAATAATGTATACAGAATTATACATCACTAATAAACATTGTTAATTAAATGTATTTATTATTTTTCATTATTTGTCAAATTACTTTGTAATCCATTTAAATCATACAGAAATATATGACTGTAATAATTTTTTTTTCTTTTCTTTTGTTATGTATAATTAAATGATTATTTTTCTGTAAGAGGTCGCTAAAACAAGACCGCCAAAATTTGAAGAAAGTTTAGTCTGACTTTAGTTTTACAAGGAAGAAGCAGTACTGAAATTCGGTAACAAATTTTTTATTATTTTTTATTGCAGAAATAAATATAAGTCAAGTAAATTTTTAATAATATCATGCGTTGCTAATCCTACTTGATAAGATATTCTGTTTTCTATTGCCATCTACCTAATTTAAAGCTTTTTATACGCAAAAATATACTATCGTATGCTAAAGTTCAAAATGACCGTATTAACTACAGTAATCACGGAAAGCGTCATTATATTTAAATTAAACAATATAAGTAATTTCCAGGAAATAAACAATTATTTATTAACTTTACCTTATTTAATAATCTTTTCATGGTATAAAAGAAAAATTATAATTAAAAGAAATATTATAAAAGCCAAAGGAAGTTAACGAGAAACATTTCGCGCTCTTTCTAAAAGAAATTGTCTGCGTTTGAAAATAATGTAAGCTCCCCACGTTAAAATATGTTTTATTCACTGAAAATTATCTAAAAATAATATTAATGATCAATGATATTTACTTATGCACCTGTATATTTTTTAAAAAGAAAATATAAATTTTCTCAAGGCAAATATCGGAAAATTTGTATGTGTGCATTTTACGGAGAATTCATTATTAAAGAAAAATTATAATTCCTAGAGTAGGAATAAAAACTACAAACATTAGTGACTTAATTATAACCCTAATATAATATGTTATATTATACATCAACTGGAGTCATTAAAACTTTATATCTACGTAAGTCAGCTGCAGTCCTTATAATAATATTATTTTGGAAAATTCGCGCATTAGTTTAATTCCTAAGCCAGCTAGCTAAAAATGATACGTATCGCCAATAGTAAAAAGAAAAGAATTGTATATGTGATCATCAATCGTCAAATATTCGTCATGTTAAAATATGTATTGTTTTCTTGGATCCCAAAATTATATCAGTTAATTCAAGGAAGAGTTAACATCCAACGCTGCTATGTTTTCTTTGCCTAATTTATTAATTGCACCAGAATGGAGGCAATTTTTTTTTATAAATGAAATAATAAAATGTGTTTCTTATTTTAAATTTGCTTCGTGAACTACGAATGGATCAAGTTCTTCATCTAGATAAATTGCCCAACGGAAAAACATTTTTCTAGTGAGATAATAAGCACTTGTTAAGTAATGATTTTTTTTTACTAATTTGTAAAATTATGTGTATTTTTTTTTTATATCTACAGGTTAAAGGCTGTATAGTCAAGTAATATTTAAATGACCTTGTAATCATAAAGGTATGTTTTCCTGTAATTATTCTAGGTTAAATTTATATTTGACATGGAAAATTTTTTGTTTTATAAAATGTGTTTACTTATGATATGCAATTATGGGTATAAATTTATATGTTAGATGCGTAAAAGAAGAAAAATTTAGATACTTAATAGGTAAAATATCTAGTTAAAATTATCAGAAGTAATTAAAGAGAAGTGCTATACAGGATATTACTTATTTAAACTTTTGAAACAAATTTATGCTATGTTAATTGAGGAACTTATTCCCAATTATTCTTTATTAACGCATTCACTTAATTAAGTTCAAGATACTAGACTACTAATTACTTGTTGAATGTTTCTTTGGCAAAGGTGAAAATTATTATTGTTTATTCTGTGATATCCATTGATTTCAGACGTTGATCTAAGTATACCCCGGAACATAAATTTAGTGTAATTAGTGTATTTTCTGGTCTTGCCCCGATGTAGCATTGGTATATGCTTAAGATTCACATAAGTAATAATTGTAATGTCTTTATTTTGTGGGATGGAAATTGATCTCCCCAAAATCTTTATTTTCCATGAGGGGAATAGATAAATCTAGTATTCGGGTATGTTTATAACCCAAGTGATCGTTTCTCAGAGTTAGGACGATCAGTAATTTATATCGTATTTAGTGTATTTCATTCATTAAAATCCCAGGAGAGGATTATAATTGGTGTGTGTTCCTATTATGCCCAAGTAAGAGGCAAGGACCCACCAAACTATTTTAATGTAGTAGTTAATTCTACAGACCTTCGGTGTTATTCCATATTCCTCATGAGAAAATAGAGATAATTCCACCGCGGAAGGTGTTGAATATTGTGTTTTGTTTAGAAAGTTATGGCAAGATAACGGGTATATTGGAGGTTAATTCCTTACGATCCATTTAGTATAAATAGCGTGCTAGTATATATAATCAATGTCTGGATTGTGCGGCGGAATAGTGCTGGTAATCCACACGTAAGTCAATGGAGAGAGTAAGTTTAAAATTGCGTGATTTAGAAATTTTTATTTGCCAATGGAGGGTTCAAATACTAGGTTTAATTCGGGTTAATGATTAAGTAGCACTCACAATATAACTTATACTGAGGAATACAATGTGTATAACAACTTCAGTTGTTATTAAGGTAAATATTAAAATAATAAGTGTAACTTCTGATAAATAACCCATAAATTATAATAAGTTATCTAAATAAAAACTATCATTTAATTAAATGATATGATAATAAAAATCGTTTGTACGTATTGCCTAGAATCAAATTGTTTTTGTTTTAAAACAGATCTATAGTTAATAAAGTTAAGCAGCCGTTCATATAAGATACACTAAATGGATGAGTTGATGTATCGATAATAATATTTATTTATTTTTATATTCAATTTGCATAAATGTAAAAAGAAGATGAAGAAGTAGTTCGAATCCAAGTCTAAAAGTATAGACGGATTAATGTTAGTTATATTTTGTTTTATCCATATGGGATCGAATAAATTGTATATGTTTGTTTATTATGTTAATCATAAAGGATAGTTTTATTAACTGTAATAATAAATCATAATATTGTTAAAATTTAATAATAAATTATAGTCTTGTTACAAGTTGTTTTGAGTCATTTTTCTTGTGTGCTAAATAAAAGTGTATTGGCATAATACTTGCAATACTTTCTTGAGTCCAAAATCATTTATGAAATCTTAAATTCAATACACCAGATAGACAATTGTAAGCAGATCAGAATATTTCATTATATTTTTAATTTAATAAGAATTATTTGTGGAATTGAAAACTTCAGACCAGAACATTTTATTTTATGTGTGTGTAAAATCATTTTATTCCCAAACTAGTAGGTTTTGGTTGCACATTGTTCCGTACACATTTAAGTGAAGTGTCTAAGTAATAAATCTTAGTTAAATTATTGTGTTGTCATGGATGATGGAAGGACACAAAAGCACCCTTGTCTTTTCATCATTCCAACTGAGATTCTGGATAAAATGGCTGTATTATTCAAAATTATGCGTTGTTATTGAATATGGTTATCATCTCGTTAAATATTATAATAGTTAATATGTGGATGAAGACACCTGGAATTTAAATAAGGTAAATGTTTCCTATAGCCGACCAGAATGTCAGTCATATGCGACAACACAATACTGCCGAGCATTTTTCTTTAAAAATAACAAAGAACCCTGAGATTAGTGTCATTATTATAAGTGCTCTTAAATTAAGAATTGATTCATTATGATCAATATTACAAGCGTGGCATGGCTTAAGAGATTGGAACTTCTGATTGTATAATAATAAAATACTGAGATCATATTGGCAAATTAATGAGTGTTTTATTTTAGTCAGTAATATTAACAATAACATGAAATCATCATCATCATTGTCGAACAGTGCAAGTACTTACAGCTCAGAGAATGTGTTTTGGATAGAGAAAGAATGTTAGTTTATTCTAAATTTTCTTTTTAAATTTATTTTATTAATGATAATTTTTTTTTTATTCTATCTCTGTCTGAACTGCATATCGCTGTAGCTGAATTATTATAACTAACCAAACGTCGAGCTATATTAGATAAAAATATAGGGTTTGCTAACCCGTCCTAGACGGAAGCATCCGAATTCTCTTTAATAGAAGAGTTTGGGCATTTCAGAAATGATTTAATAGAATTAGGCTTCCGAAGGGATTTAATAGAAATGAAGTAATATTATGATAGGTTAGAATATATATATATATTATAATGGTCAGGCTGATGATCCACAGGTATAGCAGACATCAATTATCAGAAGGCAACAAAATTTCCTATCTTTACATAAATGTTACACTTCTACTGCTAAGTAATGTCAGCTGTCATTAAAATCAGCTCATCGAATCATGTACAAAATTAAATGCAATCAAACTATGTGAAATTTTGCATATTATGGGGAATCAAGGACTAATCTCTTAATAAGATTAGCTCAGCATAAATATATGTACAATAGAGCAAAGAAAAACAATGTATATTTCTCAATATTAATAGAGTATGAACAAAGCTCTGGCCATAAATTCAATTCTATCTAGAGCTGGAATTGTATGCACTGAGAAGTTCAAAAATTAAAGAGGCTTGGGCAATGGCTAAAGATCGATTTACTATAAACAAAAAGACACAACCATCTCCCTCTTGAAGAAGTGGACTCTTTGAAGGGATTTAAATAATCTTCAAATATTAAACTAATAAATTTAAAATTTATCAAGTATATGTATAGAATCTGAACACTAAAGAAGTAAAAGAGTTATCAAACAAGTCAAAACTCTTCATACAGTAGTGCCACCCTGTGCCAACCAGAATAATAAGCTATTCCACTTAAATTGGAAAGATTATTGTTTTCAATTTCATTATCATAGTTTTGTAGTTAAGTAGAGATAAAAGACAGCTGCTGGAGGGTTGCATTAGATCCTAAGATCTAGGTGCAGTGTTCTCAGATCCAAGGCTCCTCACTGACAAAAGCCACAAGCCAGAAACTAGTTTGGGGATATTGGATGAGTAGGCACTAGATAGAGATTTTATGCACATGCCTTCTGGAATCCATTGATTACTCTGGTTGGCACAGGATGGCGCTACTGTATGGAGAGTTTTGCCTTGTTTAATAACAATTATGTGCTAGTATAAGAGATAGTGATCATGTGATGTTTAGTGATTTAAGTAAAAGAGTTATGATTATGATAATATGTCAAAAGCATGCTAAGCATGAATAAAAGCTAAATTAAAAATATGTAGAATACCTTTTATGTATGAATGTCCAGAACATTTATCTTAAAATATGTGATACCTTAATTAAATTGAATACATCTTGTCTAGTTTTAGTTAGAGTTTAATAGTGTTAAAGTTTAATAGTAATTAAAACTTTTAAAAAGATTGTTAAACTCTTTTTTTTTTATTCTAAAATCTCTCTATTTTTGGAAAAAAAAACTATTTTATCTTAAATTAAATATAAATACTCCATATCTAAAATTGTATGTCTGTCAATGTTTAATTCCATTGTAAAATTATGCAATATTTAGCTGACTGAACTATCTTGCTAGTATTAAAATTGATGTTCAATTTTAAATTAGCATCCTCTCTTGCTAACTATATGGCATAAACATAAAATAGATATTTCTATTTCAATATATATATATATATATGGTGGATTTACAACTTTTTCTTAACAAAAGATATGAAGATTTTACAATTTTAATAAATGTTGACTGATATCAAAAAATAATGAATGTGTCAACTCTTCTACTTTAAATAGCTTTACATATTACATTCATTTTAATTATTTATTTTTGTAAACAGATTCGTCAACTCAGTTTCTCAATATAATTTAATCCATGACTTATAAATTAAGCATCATATAAAAAGCTAACAAGATATAACATAAACATATTAGAAAAAAATTCATTTAAGAATATTCCATAACATTTCTAAAAATACGATATCAAGATCATAAGACCAATCATAATGTTTTTCAAATTTCTGAATGTGATACTGATTCAGTCCAGTATTATGAAATCATATCTTGGTTAGATTGAGCATGTGAAATAAATGGACAATACAAGACTTTCTAAAAAAATTATAGTGAATGTGGGCATGGTTTTTTGTGAGAGGTAGGCACTTAAAAAAGATTATTTCAGACATTATATAAAATCAGAATGATGATTGTTTTTATGGGAAGGATAGGACTGAGTATAGAATACAATGGAGAACTACAATTAGAAATAACGTTGATATTGTTCTGAAAAAAAAAGTTTGATGCAGGAGAAGGTAAAAGCAGCATGGCAAAATACCAAATAAACAAAATAATAGATTAGAGTAGCAAATCTCAACATTTTGAGTTTCAGGTACCACCCAAAAATAAAAAAAATTCTCCATACCATTTCCATTTCTAAAAAATTTTGTCACCAAAATAAAAAAAATAGATAGGTAAATAAAAAACACTTACATTAGTTTTTTGGTAACTAAAACATAATTATCAGAAATAAAAGTAAAATATTTAATTAATTTAAAAACAAAATATCTATAAAAACAGCATAAAACTCATTATGTTGGCCAATGGGCTGTATGGTACTAGAAGTGTTCAACTTAGGGTGCACTAAACCTAAATATTTATGTCTATAATGAGAAGCCGACAAAGACAGTAATGATTGTAATGAAGGTATAGTTTTAAGTTCTGTTTTTAATACCAGTTTTACATTATTTGAATAAATTATTCAAATATATTTTTTCAAAAATAGTTTATCTTTCACATTCCATTTGTAAGTCTATCATATATCACCAGTTGTATGCATACCATATGTTGGGAATCATTGGACTAATGCATTCTACATGTGAATATATTTGGGATTCATGGATTGATTTATATAGTCATTGCAAAAATCATCTCTAAATATGTTTCTTCTTCTTTTACTGATGAAATGGCTATATTCAGTTATGTTGTTATTTGCAAAAAGCAACACATTTTTCATAATTATCTATAGCAGAGATATTATTTCAATAAACATTAGTTATCAACTTAGTGATTAATTTCTTTTTGTTGAAGATAGAGCAATATATATATACAAAGTTTTTTTCAAAATAAAACCACATGACCTTTGCCCACTTGAGGGAACAAGTTGTTTAGATTCAGGAGTTTTTGCTACTCAAGTCTAACACAAACAAAGCATTGAACTACATACAAAAAAAAAGAGCAACACAAAAGTCATTAATAAAGAAATATTCAGTTGATCATATCATATATATATAAAAACACGCACAAACACAAATTATACACGCCCCAAAAAACTAGGTTAACCTACAAACAGCTAATGTGAGAATTTAAAATATAATTTTAAAATGTTACTTATTTCTTTACTTCTGCTGACTTTAAATTGTATTATTTCCCAATTTGGCTTTCAAACATTTCTTTTACCGACTTATCTATAATTTTTCGACTATCAAAAGACTTTATGGGTTTTATAGCCTCACTTTAAATTTGACTAATAGCCATTTAGATAGTGAAAATAGTTATTTTTGATTTGTAGAATGCGTTTTAGCCTTTCTAGAATGTAAGATCAAAGCATAAAAAAATAACAGAAATTCCCTTTACTTAGAGCACAAATTAGATTAGATGACAATTATTATGAGCGAAATCGAAACTGTTATTCTTTCTTTCTATATTTCTACATAAAACCACCAAGCTTGCATTGATTTATTATATTGGATAATTACCTTATGAATTTGTGAGAAACTACACGACATGAATAAGCAAGAATATCCTAAAAAAATTAGGCAACATGCTATACAATACACCACAAGCTCATATAGTTATGGAATAAATATATTATTCTCCTTCCTATTATTTCAAATCATTATAAATGATTAAAAATACATTTTGAGATAAAATATAGTTATTTTTAAAAAAAATCACGATTATTAAATTTTTTTAATTTTATTCTTATTTTAATATAAATAACATCTCAAAAACAATCAAACAAACAACCAAACTTATGACTAAAACAACAAAATATTATGCATGAGGTATTCCCCCCCCCCCACGGCATCAGGGCTATATACATTTAAAAAATTAGAAATTAATAAAAAAAATATTTTTTCAAATTTTAATAAATTTTGTTCACAATATATGCCATATATATGTACATATATATATATGTTTACACATGTTTACAACATATATAATTCATTATTATTCGTGAATTTTATTTACTGGACATGGTTTGGAATCAAATATTATAGATTGAAGGATCTACAAAAGTAATATCTTAATGGTGCTACTTTGAATGATGTCACATTAAAAAAACAATTAAACTCATTGTAGCCTTCTAAAAAAGTTGCTTTGTAATGAATAACCTTGACTATAGTATTTTTCTTTTGTTTTTAAAAGTATGTTCTTATACATAAATAAATACCACATTCAGGCAAATTGGCACAGGATCTTAATTTTACTGCTAACACAATGTTTGCATTTTGTTTTATTTCAAGACAGCAGGCAATAACTCCTCTTAAAAAAAAAAAAAAAGGGAGTATTATAAAATTATTGAAATATTATTTCAAAGCTAACATTTTACACAATTGCCTTTTTTTGCCTTTTTATTATATTTCATATAAACAAACAGAAAAGAGGAAAAATTATACATGCTAAGAACGTATTTACAAAATAATTTTTATTGATTTCCCCAGAAACTATTTATCAACATTATATAAATAGGATTATAAATAAAGTACAAATTAATTTATAAGAGCTTTGAAAATGGTATTTGATATTAAAACAAAAAGCTATAAGTAATTGAATATACATTGTTGAAATATTTTTCTAAACAATAAATACATAATAGTACAATTTTAATTATTCATATAAATTATTCTGAATAATAAATACTTTATTTTTTTTCCATTTAAATTTTTTAAAACAAGTTTGTAATTTTTTTTTTTTTTAAAAAAAAAAAAACTCAGTTTATAATTTAAAAAATAGGGCTAAAACTTTTCAAAGTATGGTTTCACGTATTAACTTTGTGAATAGTTTTGGCCTACTGTTAGCTCATTGAGAAGACAGCATTCCTCTTAAGCTTGATAGCAGTTGAGGATGGATGGGTGAGAATTTAAGGTTTTTTTTTTTTCCGTTTTAAACTAAATAAAAATATATGCCAATTAATTTAACAATAAATAAATGAAAAGATAGGCTGGCTAAAAGCTGGTTACCTGGAGAAAAAAATCTTAAATTTTCTTGAAACCTAAAAGATTTCCAAATTTCACTTAACCCAGATTTGAACACCAGATCTTGAGAATTGATCACATAGATATGTTTAACCATGATGCATTAGTGCATGTACATATATTTGTATATAACTATCAATAATTTAATAATATAATGTAAAAACATTAAGAAAATGAGCATTTAAAAAAAATATTTTTTTAGAATGACTTTTAACATGCCATCATCAGATTTTCAATGATATGAATGGCTGAAGAGTTGGAGAGTGGAAAAGATTGAAGCCTGCCCATTAACGTTTGAAGATTTACTATTTTAATATGAAATGATAATTGGTTATATATTTTATGTGGAAGATGATCTTCTGGACCAATTGATGATTGCTGATTCAGCATGAAAAATGTATTTAGAGATTATTTAACTTTTTCACATGTAAGTAGTCATTTATATCAATTGTATAAGGTAGTGTGAAAGACTGATAGGAGCTTGTAAATCTGGGTTCAAATCCCCCTAAGAAAGATTATAACCACAAAACATCACATGATTTTAAGCTACCTATGCTTTTTATAGCAACTATGCAATGTGATGGGCTATGACTTCTTTTTTGTCAAAGTCAGGAATTTCTCAGTTACTATGCCCAAAGAAATCTGTTAGCTACCTTATCATCCCTTTCCATTCCCCACCCTAAGATTTTTCCATATTCTTCTCTATCCTGGTCCATACTATTTCCACAATATCATCTTTGTCCATTCTATGGCCTTTATATTTAGATCCCCCTTATCTTTTTCCAAACACAGCATAAAATCAAGAACCCACTTTCTGTATAATCACTTTGTTTATATTTATTCTCTCACAACTTCATCATTTGTATCCCTTTCTGCTTGTAAGCATTTACATTCAATAAGCAGATGCCTAATATTTTCCATGCCTTCCTTACATAACTTGCAGACTAAATCATCCATATTTCTCCATTTATGGGTATATTCCCTTGTTTCTAATGATCTTGTTCAAGCCTTAAACAGTAAACTACTTTTCTTATTATTGCAAATTAACTCAAACCCAATATTCTGTTTTCTTCTATATACATTGAAACTCTTTTTACTCTTCATATTAATTCTTTATCTCTCCAATTTCCTATTTTTTACTAATACATCTATTCTTCTATCCCATTCTTTAACACTATAATACTCAACAATCCTCTTAACACAATCATTACCATGGGTATCTATATTATTTTCAACCTGATACATATCTATAATTGGTGTTTTCTTACATATTTGTATTTTAATGATTGAAAATCTATTATCAGTTGATTTTTTTATATTATTAACTCTATTCCAAGTCTCAGTAGTATCTTCTTTTAATTTTTCCAACACATTTTTATCTTTATTTGTATTAATTTCAATTAAAGTTATCTTACTCTCCAAAGTTTTAAGTTGATGATCAATAATCTCTAATACATTATTTTGACACTCTATCTCATTATTTTGTTTAGTAGAGAGTTGATCTATTCTTGTGTGTGTCTTTTGTCTTTCTTCTTGGATTTCATTCCATATTTTATTTTGTTCTTCTGTAAAAATTTCTTGATTTTTATATATTTTATCACATTTAACATTCAATCTATCTATAATGTCATTTTGGAATTCACTAAATTACTGTTGACATTTTGAATTATTTTCATCAATTTCATTCTTTAAGTCTTCTAATGCTTGTTTAATTTCTATATTATCTTTTTGAACATTATCTACATTCAACTTTAATTGTTCCATTTTAGTAGATAATTTATTCTCAATTCCTGTCATTTGATCCTTCAAATCTTCATTTAAACTATTTATATTTGTATTCAGCTTATTTTTTAAATCACACATGTCATTTCTTAAACTAGTATTATTATCATATAATTTTTGATTCAAACTACTAATGTTACTGTCTATTTTATTCATAAACATTTGTAACATTTGCATTCTAGCTGTGCTACTATCTATAGCCTGTGTTGTAGCAACATTAAGTAATTGATTAATCTCAATTTTAGATGGTTGATCTAGATCTTCTTCAACTATATTTTGTGTTTGAAATAGCACTTGATCTGAATTCTGTGTTTATTAATTAATTAATTAATTTTATGCATAAGCTTTCTGGAATCCATTGATTACTCTGGCTTGCACTGAGTGAGAAAACATAAGTGAGTTTTGCCTGTTTTAATAACAGTTATAAGCAAGCATAATAAATGGTCATCATGTGATGTTTATTGGCTAAAAACCAACCCTGCCTAATAGGATAGTGGTGGCTATGGTTATCAAAGAATCAAAGACACCAAAATGTATAGGTACTGAAATGAGTTCAGACCTATATGACTATATAAGCTAATGAGTTTGGATTGAAAATATTATAGTGTCTTCAATTTAAGATTCATAGTTTTGTAGTTAAGTATAGATAAAAGGTGGCTGCTGGAGGGTTGCATTAGATCCTAAGATCCTAAGATCTAGGTGCAGTGTCTCAGATCCAAGGCTCCTCACTGACAAAGCCCACAAGTCAGAAACTAGTCTGGAGATATTGGATGAGTGGGCACTATATGGGGATTTTATGCACAGCCTTCTGGCATCCATTGATTACTCTGGCTTGCACTGAGTGGCAATACATATGAAGAGTTTTGCTGGTTTAATCCATGAAATGCAGTCTGCCATTACTACTGCTCTACTCCATGCAATATTTTACATATTCAACATTAATATATATACATTTTTAAGAAACTGTTATTTATTATTTATTAAGGTTTTTGCCAAAATATAGTGGAACTAATTTGAATGTATTGATCATGTGATAACATTTCATCATCAACAAATGCAGTTTGCCATCATATGACACTTCTTAATACATATTAACATCTCATTTCTAGAGCTATATCTTAAAACTTAATAACGCTTTACATCATTACAATGAATTATGAAACTCTTTATTTTAGTTATTTAATGCATTAACCCAAATGTCAGCCTTAATTGCACATTCCAATAGTTGAATGTTAAACTTTTATACATTCCAGTACATGTGTAGGACCCACTTTTTGTAATTTCAAGTGAAGTTCCATTTATTATTATATTTTATTTAAGTAATATTGTTATTGCATCTGGTGGATTGAACATATGCATTAAAAATACTAGATGTATGCTGCCATATATATATATTGTACCCTTTTGTTTAGGTCAGAATGGATTATTACTATCAATTTACTGGGAAATTTTAAATTTTAAAGTTAAGTAAGGGAATGATGTATGTTATGTGTTGATGATCTTTTAATAATTTAGTTAGGGCAAGTAAAATAATTGCTGTATAATATTATGCTAGTATTTGGAAAAAAACAGTTAACTAAAAATCATTATAAGATTGTATGGTTGGGAGAACTGGCCATAATAAGTACTGATTTAATAAGTCTTATAAATAAATGATTAAAGTAAATTTTAAAAGTAATACCTTAAAGTTAAACGAATAGATTATTTAATAGTAATAATTGTATTTAATAGTTATATTTTAAAACCCTTTAATTAAAAGTAATAATGTAGAGAGTAAAGTGCATATTCGATTTTATAATATTAAAATAATTGTTTTAAATTTTGCTATAATATTGTTTTATGTAATATTTTATAAATTAAATTATTTATTTTAGTTTCATTTAAATTATTAGCGTCTCATTTATTTTTGTAAATCACATGACATGTAATATTCACACCTGTGCTTGAGAATAAAATAATATTATCTGTTATAAATATTAGAGTAGGTTTTTAAAGTGAATATAATAAATAAAATCAGATTTGTGTTTTGTGTTGAAAATAAATACGTTATGTTTAAAATAAGGGTAGAAATGGTAATAAATATTATAACGTGATTTTTAAAAGTTATTTTAAAGTATTTATTAAGTGTAAATAAAATTTAAAAATTAATTAAGAATTAAATAATATGATAAAAATAAATATTTAATAAATTATTATTAGTTTTAACTTTAATCTGGCATTCTTTTCCCAGGGTTGTTGAAGTAAGCATTGTTGAAATTGACCAATGAAAAGGTGTAGTTTGGGCAGGTATAAAACAGTTGTGCAGGAATTCCAGGTCACTGTTATCTTATTATACCATTATACTGTTATACTGAAATTATTGTTACTACAACTTCGGTAAATTAATTGGTAGAATAATAGTCAATTTAATTTAATTTAAATTTTTAAAAGTACAGTAATTTATTGTTATAAGATCATGATACAGAGATATGATGCTAAAAAATAAGTAATTCCTTACTTGCTAATCTACTTCACCTAATTTATCATTAACTTAAACATGGAGAAGTCATCACTGAATGTAAAAATATTGATGGAAATATTCAATTATTATTTTCATACTAGGCACATAATTTTGCCTCTGTTAATCATTCCTGTTGATTTACGATTAAATTTCACAACTGGGACTTCATAGAAATTTAGGAAAGTTTGACAGAAATGGAGAATAGAAGAATATGAAAAGCTTTTATTCAAAAAGTTTAGTTAAAATAAAATAGAAAGTTTTTTTAAAAAACTTTTAGCGTAACAAAAACAATTATTTTAAAATGCTAAGATATTTCTTTCTTAAGAAATATTGAAAATAATTTTAAAACTGAGATTTTTTAAAGAAGGATATAAAAATTAAGATTATTCACAAAAAATGATTTATATCATATTTAAAAATCTTTAAAGTAAATAATTAGTGTATGCTGAACATACAAAAGGTTTTCTGAAAATTATTTATGGAAAATATTTTAAACCATGTACTTAAAGATCGAATGCTGGGAATTTTATTTGTTGTATCAGAGAACATAGAACATCAGGAAATATGGATAAAAGTTATAAGAATTTGGAAATTGTTTAGAAAAAAATATCAAAAGTATTTTTTAATACTATATTTACATAGCAATGGAATGCATGAATTATTTCAAATTTTGGAGATAAAGAATAATTAATTACATCAATCTGGATATTATAAAGTAAAAAGTGAACTTACTGTATTTAGTTTAGAACAGTCATCTTGAATTTATGTGTTGCAATGTGAAATATCAGAGCATGCATAGTTTTTGGCATAAAAAGTATGATTAATAATGTTGTACCAGGAGAAAAAGACACTTCCTTTAATGAACTTTTTATCGAGGAAAAAAGAACATTTCATCTCAAGAAGTTTTAATGAAACTGTTGTAAATATAACTTTAAATTATTTTTTTTTATTAAAAAATTAATATTAATGCTTATTCACAGCATAGAGTAGGAACATAGAACATTAAATTATTTACTAACCTAGTGATTAAATTGTTATTGTAAAGAAAAAAACTCTTTAATAATTTTAAAAAAAAACTTAATATATTTAAGTGTGAATATGAAATAAATGATAATTAAAATGTTTTATTTAGTTCATGATCCGGAAGACATCAACAAAGTGATTGCCAGCAAAGATTACTTATGGTAATAATGTAAAACCATTGATGATTTTATAATGTATTTTATTATTTTGTGTGGATGTATGGGGACGTATATAAAACACGATACCTACATGTAGTTTATCATTTGTTTAGTCATTTTAAAGAATATGCATGATTTTATTGATATCATAAGGATATTTAAACATAAGGGAAATATAAGTATATGATTATATTATAACTGAACTTAATGTTTATTTTAAGTGATTAAGGTATTAAAATATGACATTGATGCTGATTGTTTAAACTTAAGTTTGAGAATTACCAAAGGATGAAATAATCTTGTCTTATTAGTCAGTGAGATTGTTATTTTAAAACATGAATTTATTTATTGTTATAGAAATGTGGGAATGAATTTAGCAATGTAAAGTGATAGATCTCTAATGATATTATCTTAGTATTAGGTTAAATGAGACCAAGATAATATTGTGTGTAGGGTTTATTTATATGGGAATAAGAGTAGACTATAGTGATGATTATGCAAGTATAGATAACATAGCCCTATAGTTTGTATATATTCATGGCAGTGTTTATTTTCTGTGTGTTAAAGTTTAATGTGCCATAGTGCTGAATAAATAGCCTGGACATTATATTTAGTAGTAGAGGTTATTAGACAAATAAGTTATACCTTGTTTCTTATACACTGTGACCATGATGATTAGTTGATAAAGGTGTTATTAAGTTAAAGTTATAGTTTATTCCATATACCTACTTGTTTACTTATTATTAAAATTTTCTTGGATTACATCGTAAAGGATGGTATTTAAAAATACAAAATAATGAATAAGTTTAGAAATACAGAATTGTTATTGAAGTGGATAAGATAAGTTATGTTATTTAGAGTAAAAATAAATGTAAAGATTATAAGAATATGATTTTACCAGTGAAAGAATCATAAAACTTTTCATATTTAAAAATGATATATTTTTTTTTTTATAAAAATAAATAATTGATAATTAAAAGGGGGTTTATAATGATATTATTTAATTATTAAGTATTTTCAAAAACATACTTATAATGCATATTTTTCTTTACAAGTAAAGGGACCAAACTAAATCGTGTTTAATGAATATAAGTAATTATAAGTTTTGTGAAAGTGATTTTATGATAGCACACTAATACATACATTATATTTGAAATTTAAAGTAATGATTAGTAGGCAGTTTAGTTTAATTGTATGCTATTAATCAAGGTCATTCCCATCATTATTTAGTGAGGAATGACTATAGGGAATAATAAAATTATTTTTTTTTAAAAGACTAAATAACAAGCATAATTCCATATTGAAATAATTATCTTATATTTTTTAGAACATTTTGACTTAATAAAATTTAATAAGTGTAATAAAGATCCTATAATAATATTTTTTTTTGAAAATAAGAGATATTTTTAAGAAGAATGTTCTGTAGCCTATATTTTAATTCATTTCATTTTTTTTTTTTTTTGAAAAAGTACATAAATGTGAATAAACGGAATTCCTTAAGATTGTAAATAATGTAAATAATTTTATTGTTAAGTTTGTTAATAAAATTGTTAAACTTGTTTTATAAGTCTTGGTGTTGACTCAATTTCTCCACATCATAATTACATAATCACAGATAATTATAATTAAAACAAAGTATTTGCATAGCATGAATAAATTTATTATTTAAGAGTTATAATGTTTTATGGATATGTTTTATTTAAGAAGTTTCATGTATTATATCATTATGATGGTCATAGAATAACCACAAAAGATTTACATTGAATTATATTATTAATGATTGCCACATATTCTCGGATTATAATATCATACCATATATATTTGTTTACGATGCCAGATGGATAATAGAAGATTATATTACATTATTATTATTTGTTATACATGTTCAATATTACAAGTAGAACAGATATGAGATTAAATTATAAATTGAATATTAGTATTATTATTTTATTATTATTGGTATTAGTTAGATGGAGTTAGGAATGATATTAAATCCCTTATCATACTTGATTACAAAATTATAATAATTTTAGAATTATTTTAAAAGAACCTGAGATAACTTGAACTAAATTATTTTAATCGAGATATTTAGATTAATTTACTAAGAGTCATTTACTTAATTAATCTTAATTAAAGATGTAGGAGTATTATAGATTTATTGTTTAAGTAATAAGAGTAAAGATGGTATTCTTATGCCATTGAGGTGATATCCTGTGGGATATTGGCTTAATGTATTCGTTTTTCCACTTGTAAACTTACTTCATAATCTCATGATTTTTGTTAGATATTTATTTATTTAATTTAAGAAACAAAATCCTATTATTATTTATTAGTTAAAGCTAGTTTAATGATTGATAGTATTAAAGAGTTTATTATTATTGATTGAATACATTTAAAAGTGAACATAGTTATTTATTTGAGCTAGACCAATTTATCATTATTATATATTTCCTGGAAGTGAGGGTACAATATAAATTCATAGATATCAGTTTTCTTTATTGTTATTAGTATATTCACAAAACTTGTAAATACTGTAAATCAATTTTGTTTGAAAATATATTTGGTTTGGCTGTGACCTTATTGCTAATCACTATCCACACTGTTATGCTATTGCTATGAACATATTATTTCATTGTTGTAAAAATTATCATCAGTTAATATAATAGACTTTATTATGTGTCAGCATATCAAAATAAATTTTGCTAAGCTCTTAGATTTAGACTATATGGCTTATTGATCAAGACATTGTTGATCTTAAGCACATGTATGATTTAAAATAATGTTTTAAAAGATCAAATATTTAGTTTTAGACTAACCTGTATATCTAAATCATTAGATACATCATTCACTGAACTTGATCATATTGTCTGTGGTTATCAAATGAAAATGGTTTGTAAATTATTATATTTACTTCATTAAAAAATTATTAATATTTCATGAAATTTAAAGTTCATATTATTGTTAATATTGGGATTGTCAAATGTTTTTTTCTCTCATTGATGAAAGTTTATTCATCAAAAAAATGTACAAATATAGTTAAATAAGGTTTGCAAAGAATGGTAAAAATGAAATTCAGGAGCAACATGGTGAAAGGGAAAGGATACATATGAAAAGGGAAAGGGATGTGGAAAGGGTGTGTATTAACCATTAAAGAAAAATAAATGTTACAATTACTAATTATTTTAAAGTCTAAAGTTTAAATACAAGTAGCGTTCTTTATTAATTCTATTTTTTTTTATGAGCTGTCTTTGCTTGTTATATTTGGGTAGTGGCAAAATCCCTCTCACTTATCCAAATATACCTTTTTAAAATAGTAATATTTAAGTTATTGAACCTTGAGGAAAGTAAATTATTAATTGTCTCAATTTTGAATCTATTATAATTTTTCATTTCTTAAGTTATTTATTATTCTTTAACTTGGTCTCTTATGTTTATTCTTTGTTTGATTCATTTAGTAGAAACTTTAAAATGTAAATTTATTTTCTAGTTTAAAACTTTTAATCTATTTTAATTTAGTGAAGTTTAGAACCCTCACTTTATATCATTAGTGCATTGTTGTTGTTTAACACAATAATTGTTTTGTAGTTCAAGATCTCATTCTTCATCATTAACTTTGTTATCATAGCTCATCCATATTTTTCTTTCTTTTATTTTTCATCCTCATTTCATCTTAAATCATTATCATAATTGATTAATCCATTCTATAATTAACACATATTCTATCACTCATCACCCTAATATCTTTCCCTTCCCTTCTCCTCACTCTTAAATTCACTCATTTTCATTAGTCAATCATTATTTGTTATTTATCATCCATTCAATTAGCTATCTCTTTATTCATTTATTGTCCAAGTTATGATTCAAGTTCCATATTCATTCCATAGTCCTGATCATTAATTATTTATTGGTATTGCAAACTAAATTTATCTTATAACATTAGTTAATTTAATAGATGTTTAATATTGGCGGTTATTATCTTCATATATACTTTGTGATCTCTATTTAAATTTGCTCATGTATACGCTAGTCAAACTTGTTTCTAATATTCTGTTTTATAATTATGGCTTAAGGCCATATAAGATGTAGGGCTGATATGAGGTAATATAAAAATTAGTAGTGCCTTGTGGCCTCTATTATGTTTACTTATGGTCATGCTAGCCAAGTCAATTTCTAATAATATATTTATTATTGTCATTTGTTGAAGGTTAAGGGTGATATAATATAGTATAAGTATTAAGATTGGTAGTGAGTGGTACTTTGTGACCTTTCCTTTAGACTCATGCTAACTAAGTCTCAGTACTTCTTTGGATTTTCTCATGTTAGAGCTAAGTTAGTACTGAGATAGTAATATTTATATTCTAACATTATTTTCATGAATCTTTCTAGGTTACAATATATTTATATACTGAACAATGATAAAAATATGCATAAGAGATTGTGATCTAGGACAATTGATAAGTGCAGGTTCATTATGAAATATGTATTTTGGAGGTCAAGGATCTTTTTCACATGTTTTTGGTCATATGTTTATGATTACACCCCTCCACAATGTGTTCAAAGCAGATAGAAACCAGTCCCTACTTTGTGTGAGAGAGGTGTAGTGAAAGTTGCATTACAGAAATATTATTCATTATTAAATAATATCTAATCTAATAAATGGCTAATAAAAATTATTAAAATAAGAGACTCTTTGAAAAAAGAATGTAGACATACCAGAAAAAGAAAGCCTGTTGACATGAGAAAGAAAATTATAGTAGATTACAAAAGAAACACTTATATTTGAAAAAATATATATTAAAAATAAGATAATAAAACTTATATTAATTAAAACATACATTTAGAATATATACACGAGTATTATTATGTACATATACTAAATATGACATATACATAAGGGGTATACATTTTAAGTTATAGCAGATATATATATATATATATATATATATACACTTATAATTGATATATATATATATATATATATATATCAATTATAAGTGTCCAGTCAATTTAAAGTACTATATAGTTTTACATTTCCATTTACTGTCCAATACTGAAAATTTAAAAAATAATGGAGATAATTATATATATATGTTAAATGCTTTTATTGACTATGCACTAAAATGAAATAAAATAATTGTTTCTTCAACCACAATGGGAGTTTTTAGATTTAACTTGAAAAAAAAACATGGGGGATCCAGAAATTTATTAATTCAATACTGGTTTTTATATATAAAAAGGGATTGACTTAGTTAATTTCTGGAACCTCCATACTTTTATTTCAAGTTAAATCTAAAAACTTCAGTTGTGATTGAAGAAACAATTATTTTATTTCTTTTTAATGCACAACCAATAAAAGCATTTAATATATGAAAATTGTTTTATCTCTATTGTTTAACATAATCTTCCCAGACATTAATGCATTTCATCCATCATTTTACCAAAACTATGAAATCAGCCAAATGATATTATGTGGTCTCAGTGATTTGAACACATCTTTATTATAACCTGTTATAAATAGCTTGATTTCTCACTAGAAATAGGAGATATTTCTTTAAGAATGTCCATGAAAAAACCTCTTTTGCTTGCTAAAATGTACAAATGTACTAGTCTCTAAATGTAAACTCCTTAAGCAATTGTCATCTTAATTGAAAGCAACTTCTGATTATGCAAGTTGAAAACAAACAATCCTTAAGCTATCAACAATCTCAACCTGTAGTCAAGGCAACATTTTTCACTACAGGTTGAGATTGTTGATAGCTTAAGAGTTGATTGTTATCATCTACATTTATAAATCTATTAAGCCTTGAGTATTCAGCTTTATGCAAGTTTAACTATATTACCCTCTATTGATTTTTCCAATGATTAATTTCATTTACTGATCTTCTGTTTGCTGTGATCAAGTGCAAAACATCATATCCTAAAACAAGAAAATGGCTGGTGTTACCCGAATAAGAAATGCATGATTACTAGTAATAATTTAATATCAGTTAGATAATTTTTGGATTTTATTAACCTCAATTTTAACCACACATAAAAAAAAAAAGCTAATAACTTTATTTTTGTTCTCATCTTAATAGTTTATAGTTGATTAAAAAATAATATTGGTAATTTTATTATTAGTTAATTTTTCTAGCTATTTTCTTTTAAAATTTGTTCCAGTTTCTATTAGATATAAATAATGCATTGTTTGTCTACTATATATCATTTATTATTATTATTATTATTATTATTATTATTATTATTATTATTATTATTATTATTATTATTATTATTATTATTATTATTATTATTATTATTATTATTATTATTATTATTATTATTATTATTATTATTATTATTATTATTATTATTATTATTATTATTATTATTATTATTATTATTATTATTATTATTATTATTATTATTATTATTATTATTATTAATGTTTTAATTAGTACACATAATTTTTTTAAATATTTGCATAATTATTAAATTCACAAATTAAGATATTAAACAACAATGATTATAAAAAAATTATAGCATTAGTTATATCTAATTAAACTAAATCAAATTTAAAAAACCTGAAGAATTTAAGTTAATTACCATTAGTAATTTTAAAAATTAGTAAATACATTTAAAATAAGAACAACAAAAAAGTTACTAATCTTTTTTGTCTTAAGATGAAAATTGATGGTAATAAAATGCTAAAGATGCAATATCTAGGCAATATTAAATTTTTACCTGCAATTTAAATACATTTTTGTCCACAGAACAACAGTCATTTAATTGGTTACGGATGTGATATTTTGAGATTGATTGCAATTAACATCAATTGCAAGGTGAATTAAGAAATTAAAAATTTCATTTTTTCCTATATACTTTTTAAATCATGACTAAATTATTGAGTGAATTTGAGTTAATGGAGGAAGCAATTTCTCTGTAATCCATTTTAAAGCAGAATTGAATGTTTTTACTGTAATCACTGCTTTTAATAACTTGTTCATATTGTGTTTTTTCCCCATATGTCATAGCATCGACCGGGAGGTGAACCCACAACCGTCTGCAACCAACTACTTGCTTGCAAGGCGACTGCGTTGACCTCTCGGCCAACAACTCATATCGTGTTGTATGAACTTTAAAATAACTTACTGATAATTGTTGATAATAGCTAAAGATTCCCGAGTCAATTCCCAGCTAAAAACACCCAAGTCTGGTCTACTGATTGAAACTCTGCCCTGACAAACAAAAGTTCTGAATAAAAATCCAACCTTCTGTTGCCTAAATATTAGCTGACCACCTGAACAATTAATTATTTGACTGATTGTTTTTTTAATAAAAAAAAACCCCATCTTTTCTAAAATTAAAGTATATAATATATATATACATGTGTGTAAAATTCTCTATAACTAACATCTGATCATCATCAATGATAGTTTGGTATAATAAGTTACTCTGTCAATACAATTTATTTCATTACCTCAATTTTAGTGATAATAAATAATTAACTCAAATTTTGTAAATGGTCAGGTTTAGATAAAGCATCAATGCTTGGATTATTCAGCCATCGCTGAATATCTTTCTAATGAAAAATTATAAGAGGAATTTTGACAGCTAAATGTGATCAAGTCAATTACCAATTTGTATAATTCTGGTTTAAAATAAAAGATACTAACTCCCATTCTTATGGACCTTATGATTTATTTACAGATGTTATTAGTTTTATCTTTGAAAAAAAAAAAAAACACATTAGCAACCGGAGTGAAGAACATTTTTATTTGATTGAATTTAACAGAGTTGCTAACTGTCATTGTGATAAAAAAAATTTATTACCAAAAACTTTTTTTTTTTTAGCAGATAAATGTTTTTTTTTTTTACAATATTACTGACGAGTGGAGTGTTGATATATATCACTAAAAGATTTTATTGACCATATTCATTTGTGAATCGCTGCTAATGATAAATAGATTTATATAATGAATTTCATTTGATACCATATTTTCTTATTATACAGAAACTTTTCGATAGAGTCATTTTTCAAATGATTAATTAATTAAGGATGGTAAAGTTTATACATCAGACAATCAAACTACACATATATAAGGTTGTATTACCTGGAATCCTCTCTTTTATATTTAAATTTATACTTGTTGTGTATAGAATATAGAGGAACACATTCTGCTTCTTTAAATATCATAAGTTACTTAACATATATGTGTTCAAGTGTATCAGTGTTGTGAGATAGAGTGGATAGTGGTGGGCCGTGGGAAAGTCTGTGCTCATATACTCTATACATTAAACAAGTTAAAAAATGTTAAATATGGATATTAAAGTACAAAAAAAAAAAAGAAACTTAATGCCTCTAACTCAGTTGATATGCAAAAGTTGGCAGTAAAAGAGAGTGGTTTGGAAATTTTCACTTGATGGATAGTGGGATATAATGGAGTTTGAGAAAAGGGGTATGTTGATAATATTTTTAAAAGAATTAAAAATATCTCTGCAGTATAATAGTTATTCATTCATCCAAATGGTGTTAAAAGTGGATAGAAACCACTCCTTAACTTGTGAGAGAGTGGTATAATCGAAAAATATAAGACTATCAGCACAGGGACAGAGGGCTAATGTTTCAATATTTCTAACTTATTTAAAGAATTAGAAATCTTTCCAAAATATATGTGTAATGAAAAAAAGTGACCTAGAATTTTTACACTGGTAGATAGATAGTTATCAAAACAAGCAAAACTCTCTATAATGCGTATTGCCACTGAGTGCAAGTCAGAGTAATCAATGGATGCGAGAAGGCTTGTGCATAAAATCCCTATCCAGTGTCTACTCATCCAATATCCCCAGACTAGTTTCTGGATTATAGACTTTGTCAGTGAGGAGCCTTGGATTTGAGAGCATTGCACCTAGATCTTAGGATCTAATGCAACCCTCCAGCAGCCACCTTTTATCTTTACTTAACTACAAAACTATGAGTCTTAAATTAAAAATACTGTAATATTTTTAATCCAAGCTCATTAGCTTATATAGTCATATAGGTCTGAACTCAGTTCAGTACCTACACATTTTGGTGGCTTTGGTTCTTTAATAGCCATAGCCACCACTATCTTATTAGGAAGGATTGGCAAAATGAGCAAGCATAGAAAATGGTGATCATGTGATGTAGATAGATAGTTGAAATAAAATGAGATGAACTACATGCATAAAAATTTAAAAAATTTAAAAATGCAACTATAATTATTAATTTTCATATTTGTGGGATATATATTTACAATATTTACTGGCTGTTATATTAAACATTTATTTTTATAGCCTTATTGTATCTATAATTATAAAAATAAAACAAGCATTTTTTTTAATCAATGTTCATGCTAGCTTTTTATTGACACTAATAATTAAAGTAAGTTGTTAACCATCCATTTTTTTGACAACAAATTCTAAATAATTTTTTAATATTTTTGTAAACCATTCACTAAAATCAAAATGAATGCTTTAAAAGAGATAGTGATATTATGTTGGCCATTTTCTTTTAAAAAAGTGAAAATCATAATTACAAGAGTATTTGTATTATTTTTTTTTATTTGTTCCAATGCAACAAATAAAAAATATATACATTTGTATTACTTATGTGTATTAATACATTTATTATTCTGGAATGGAACTATAATAATAAGAATCACAATATAAAATTTTATGAATTAAAATTCAATTTCTAATTGTTATTAAGCAATTTTGACAAATTATGTAGTATTACAAGATAGTGTACAGTTAAATAAATATTGTCTACTTATATATCAAAACATATTTATGTAGAAGAAGTTTATATCCATCTTTGATTGTTTATAAACTGGGTTCAATTTAATACAAAATGAAATTATTTCAAATAGCTGAATCATAGTCAATCTCCAGTTAACAATTTAGGATTGATCAGTAAATGGGTAACCAGATATCATAAGCTAACAAGTAAAACAAAAAATGATAAAAATACTCTACCCAGAAATTGACAAGTCTAATTAAAACGGCCCTCTCTTTTACTATTCCTTTAAAATAGGATATTGGATAGGCCTTTGCTTCATAATGGGTTATTTATTAAAAGAATCAATTTACTTTTTTTTTCTCATGTGTTATAGCATCACCTGGGAAGCGAACCTGCTAACCCTGAACAACTGCTTATAAAGCAGCTGTTGCTGACCTCTCGACCACCAATGCTTGACAAGAATCACTTTACTTTTATCTTTTTTTCACATAAATTCAAATTTTTTTAGCAGTCTGAAATGTATACCTCATATGATTTGTATGTCTTTTATTCACAAATCACCTTTTCAGCATCATAGCTACAACTTATATCCAGTATACCCTTTATTTACATTATATATTCATACAATAGATAAATGGAGAAAATATCTGTTTAGAATTTTTCTGTTAACACAAATAAAATTGTTTTTTTTTCATAATATCTAACTGATTAAAAAAAGAAGAATTAAAATCTAAGACAAAGTAGAAAAAAACATAGTTATAAGCCTGGTTTAGAGGTCAGATCATAATCCCATCTTTCTTTCCTCTCCTCTTGCCACTTCTTCAGCCTCTTTTATTGTGCATGCATTACAAAATAGAAAACTTTTGCTAATCAGAAAATTATGCTTATTTAACTACTAGCTGGAGGCAAATATCCTGCTTTATTCTGGATTAGTCTGATAGATGTTTGTGCATTGTTGTGTATATATATATATAATTCCAATATGATATGAGTGGTGGAGGAGAGGGAACATTATACTTCAATAGGTGCCAAATCCATAGTCATCTTCATCTTTAAATTATTCTGAGCACAAGACAATTAGTATATAAATATTTATAAATAATATTTTGCCTAATACCTAGCCATACTCTCCTGAATACTTGTTATTACATCATGGATTATCATACAACATTTTCTAGGCTAGCAATCTCTTACTACATGCATTACAATGAATGATAGTTTAACAAGCTTTTGGAAAAGTGCAATGCAGATCTAAAGATTTGTTTGATTATATATCTGTCACAGAAATATCAGCCAATTTACTGCATATATATTCTTTACAGTATGATGCTTCTGTTCCATTTGGTATTGGTAATGTGTATATATATATTATCATTACCTATCAGGAAACACCAATGCTATACTATACTAATTAAAGACCATATACAGATATGACCTAGTATTAAAACATGTTCTCAAAATTAAGGAAGTCATTGTTAGGAATTAGTCTACTGTGTCTGGAAAAAAAAATTGATGTTTCAAATTTCTAACTTACAACATAAATGCAGGTTTTCTGTGCACTGCAAGTATGCTAAGGGAAGTTGAACTGGTTACTTTGCACTGTATAACAAACAGCTCATGACTTAATGACAAGTTTTAGGAAGAATATGATGCAAATCTAAATATTTGATTAATTGCAATCATTAAAAAATAATCAAATGCTTTATTGCGAGTTCGATAACAGGAAGTGACAGATCTGAGCATGATCCATGAACCTTGAACTTCAGAATCTGCCACTCCAATACTCCGCTAAGCAACATAGGAAATATATATATAGACAGGTTATAAGTCTTGATTTAGACATTATTAAATAAATATATAAACAACCTATCTAATTATCACAATTTTCAATTATACTGTTCCTAATTTTAAAAAAACAGAATGTAACATTGTAATTAATTTTAATATCAAACATTTCATCTGGAAAATTTGTTACAACAACCAAACAATCAACAACTTTTAATTTATATATACAATCATTCTAAAAGTTAAAGATGACGTTCTTGAACAAATGACAGTTGTAAAATTTAAATGCTGTGTTAGTTGAATCATTTCAATGGCGCAGAAAGATGTTGAGAAAAAAATAAGACAATTTTCAATTTAAAAACGAAACTAAACAATTAAATGATATTCATAAGGTTAATCCATTAAAAAAATCTTAAAACGTAAATCTTGTGAGCAAACAAAAATTCCATACATCTAAACAAATCCGAAGTATGTCAGTTAAATGATTTTAAAAGCATTTTTCTTTACTCCTGAATGCAAATGTTAGAAGAAATCAAGCAGATAGTGTTATTGGCACAGATGGTATTAGTTTTCAGGCTTTACATGATGAACATTAAATCAGTGCGTTAATACAACTCAGGAAGGATCATTTATAACCCAGGAGCACTCCACAGATGTTTTTATAAGCATTCCTTGCGTATGAGCTTTAATTATTTTATCACATAAATTTTAAATAAGAAAAATGAGAAATCAGATCGTCCAGAAGTGATTTACAATAATAAATTTAAAATGTAAAATATCCACATTCATTAATTTGCTTTTATTACATTAAAATAAAACTATTATTTATTTATATACACAAACCATGAATAAAAGATTAGCATGTAGTTTATTCGCAATTAGTATTATAAACAACAACAAAAAAAAAAAACAACGTAAAATTATTTTCTCATCTCTGATAATTCGCATTTATGACATTCATGCTTTAGTGCAGAGAAAGAATAGCAAAAATCTAAATCCCAAAGTCCATGTGGTACAGTTCAATTCGGTCACTTGTGGTATTCGAACTTTCTATAAACTCATGAAGGATGTTTCTAATAATATATATAAAATACAGTACTTTCTTTTTAACTGCAAGAAAAAAAAAATGCTATTTGAGGCTTTAAAAGAGTGAGAAAGAAAATTCCTAATGTCCACTTCATATGTTCTTATCATTTCAACTTTTTTTTCTCATATGTCATAGCATCGGCCGGGAGGCGAATCCACAACCGTTTGCAACCAACTACTTGCTTGCAAGGCGGCTGCGATGACCTCTCAGCTAACAACGCTCATGAAAATATCTATTCAGAAAATATACACATAAGCCGATATATTGTTTTAATGATTTTTAACATTAAGAAAGTTTAAGATAAATAAAAAATGTAGATTTTTTTTTCAGATGCCTAATAATTACTAATTAAAGTATTAGTTGCTATTTTTTTAAAAATACATAGAATATTATGTATGAATTCTGATTTTATATTTACAATCAAGACAGAAAAAAATAAATTATGGCTCTCATTTTCTGGAGACTAGAATTGGCAACTAACGGATACAAATCTAGGCTAACATTCAATGATGATTTAATTACCTACAATTGGAAACCACATTCAACTGAAAGACGACTGCATGAATTAGAAGGATTATCTAATATTAAATTGGTCATTGTTAGACTTTTTAAGATTAGATGAAAAGATGAAGGCATAACTGATTTGAAATGGACATGTATTATAAAGGTTTAAATATTTGGAAGAGAGTTATTATAAATAAGACAAAAAAAAACATTAAAGAGATTGATGGCATATCAGATAAAGTAATAACTTAGTGAAGATATCAAATGCAGATAATTCAGGTTTATGCTCTAAAACTGTCAATCTGATGAAGAAGCACAATAGGTTTAATATTTGAAGTGAGAAATAAGATGAAAATACTGTGTGTCAATTTGTCTATTGAAAAATAAATAAGAGAAAATATAGATTTTTGTAATTTGCAGGGAAAAATATAAATTATTTATTTTAAGAATAATAAATAAATAATACAAAAGCTCTGTCAGATAATGAAAATTATTCTTCATGTATAAAGTGTGATAAACAGAGTAGCTAAAATTCAAAAAATGTTAATTACAAAAATTATACCAGAGTCATGGCAACATATTGGAACTCAATATGTCACCATGATTCTTGGTACCAAAAGTGCTTCAAAAAACATTAATCACAAAAAATATTTGCCAAGCACTTTTGGTACCATGTACCAGAATTATATCACCATGATTCTGGTACACGGTGCCGAAAGCGCTTGGCAAATAGTTTTTGTGATTAATGTTTTTTGAAGTGCTTTTGGTACCAAGAATCATGATGATATATTGAATTCCAATATATTGCCATGATTCTTATATACTGTACCAAAAGTGTTTGGCAAATAGCTTTTGTGATTAATGTTTTTTGAATTTTAGCTACTCAGTTTATCACACTTTATATGAAACAATTTTTTTTTTCTTTTAAGAATAAATACAAAGCTGAAATGAACTTGGAAGCATCTAAATAAAAGTATATAGTAAGATTATATTTTAACCAATATGTATTTTCAAGATTTTAATGAGCTTAATAGATTCAACACAGTAAGTGATCATCAATTAATTAGATATAAGATATGCATTAATAAAAGGATAAAGCTATTAAGTTTGATAGCATTAACAGATGAAATGTCTCATCTGCAGAAATATTCAGTAAATTTGAATTAGAACTTGCAAATCATTTTAAAATGTTGACAGACTTCAACCATGCAAGGTAAAGTATTAAAAAAAAAAGATTAGTGAAAAATATTTAAAAAATAATCTATTTAAAAGAACTAGATATCTGGAATTCAATAAAATGATATGGAAAAAAATGTTAGGGTAAAAAAATACAACTGTGAAATGGCAAGAAAAGCTATAGAAGAGAACAAAAATGTCAAAAGTATAAAAAATACCCATTATATTGGAAAAAAATGGTTTTGCTAATAAGAAGAAAAAAAGGATCCATTTACTAAAAAAAGGGAGAGGGGAGAGATACATCATAAAATGATGGAAAGAATTCATATAAGAAAATAAACAATAAAACAAAAATATATTCCTCACTTAATAACAATATGTAATAAAGAGATAAGATATGAAATTATATTTACAAAGAAAGAAAATGTTCAGGTAAAGATTGCATTACATGAAGTGTAAAAAATAAGAGAATTAGTTATAAAGCAATGTACTATATTTTGAAATAATAAAAAATATATAACATGATCAGAAGATTATAGTAATATACTAGATGTTTATTAAAATTACATTGACCAAATACATAAAACTGAATTTTAAAAAAATTGCAACACTATAGATCATATACAAATGTGAGGTACTATTTTTATATGAATTTTACATTATGAAAAGATGTATAATTCTATAAGCAATTTGGTAATCATTAAAGCTTGAAACATCAAGTGAAAGATTACAATATTATCAAATTAAACCATTAAGCATTACATGATCACTATATCTTATACTAGCACATATTTGTTTATAAACAGGCAAAACTCTCCATACAGTAGTGCCACCCTGTGCCAACCAGAGTAATCAATGGATGCCAGAAGGCTTGTGCATAAAATTCCTATCTAATGCCTACTCATCCAATATGGCATTAGATAGGGATTTTATGCACAAGCCTTCTGGCATCCATTGATTACTCTGGTTGGCACAGGGTGGCACTACTCTATGGAGAGTTTTGCCTTGTTTATATTATCAAATTCTAAAGATTTTTATCTCAATATAAAAGCAGTGACTGGACTAATAGCAATGATACTAAAACAATACTTATTAATAAGAATATGATTGCATTTATCAAAAATGTAAGAGAATAAAAATTAGTTAAGTCATTTGGATTTTATAAATAATGTAATTTGCTTCAAAATTTCAAAAAATGTTACAAGAGCTAGAAAATGAACACCAGAAATTAGAATTAAAGATAAATGTTAAAAATACTAAATTAGCTTTTCAAAAAAGGAAGAAATAAAGATTAAGAATATTGAACTAGAAGTTTAATGCTTTGGTCAATCTTCAATTTACATGAACACATGATGGATAAGACAATTACAAAATTAAAATTGGTCAAAGTATTTTTATAGAAATATCTTAATAATAATAATAATAATAATAATAATAATAATAATAATAATAATAATAATAATAATAATAATAATAATAATAATAATAATAATAATAATAATAATAATAATAATAATAATAATAATAATAATAATAATAATAATAATAATAATAATAATAATAATAATAATAATAATAATAATAATAATAATAATAATAATAATAATAATAATAATAATAATAATAATAATAATAATAATAATAATAAAAAAAAAAACACTAAGTGCTTGAAAAGAAAACTTTTCATCTATGTTGCTGAGAAATTTCAAACATTATATTGAAATATAATTATATGTATACTGGGAATAACAAGGAAAGAAACAAAGTGAAAATTATAAATGAAAAAACCAACAGATATTACTTGCATCACTGAATAAATTAAGTAAGTGAAATGGAATTGTGATAGCCATTGTACTAAAAGAGATGATAATAAATAAATGTTGATCAGAAGACTATAAAATGTCTTGGAAGGTGATCCCATAGGAAGTGGCTTGATGAAATATTGCTAGAATATATATAAAAAAGTAATGAATCAGATAAGATGTATTAAACTTAGAAAGATAATCCTGCATTGGAGTGCTAATCATTGCAGTGGAGTGATAAGCATTGAAAATAATAATGGTGATTTTCTTCTTGATACCTTAACCACAATTTACTGTTGAATATTTCTGTCTGCACTTCAGGAGATTTTTGTTTTATTACATCCAATTACATAAATTTAAGTAGTATTTCCATTTTAACATTCTAAAAACTAATTCAAAGGGTTTCATCCATTTAACCTAGAGTTTGAATCCAATCATGATTAAAGTTTTGAAATTTTTTAGGTGACAAGGGTTACTCTTTTAGGTAATTATACTGTAGCTAACTCAACCATCTAGTTTGACTGGAAAATGGGCACATAGTTTTTTTACTAATTAAAAGTCTGAGATATAATTAAAAATGGCAATATGATATAGCATTCATCATATCATCTTACAGATTCCACAGCCATGATTTATTTTTATCAACACTAATCATTTATCAAATTAAACAGTATGAAAAAATAATTACCTAATTAGTTGCTTGGGAGATTATACAATATATAATGGTCAAGTAGTAGGTTCAGTGTAATAATATTCAAATGAGATTTTTAAAAAAAAAATTTCTCAAATAAATAATTGATCCCAGAATCTTTGGCTTTGAGTTCCTCCCTCTACCATTACAATAATTACATATATATACCACCATTGTACACTTTCTGACTGAGTAAACTACAATATATGCAAATAGACTACCATTAATTCAAACTTCTCTAATTTGAAAATTTCTATTACCTGGACAAAATTACAAACATGGTTTTAATTTAGTGTTTTAATTAGTGCTACATAAAAATTTTATGTTGCTGTAAATATAAACATATAATGTATTTTTAAAGTGGTTATTATTAATAAAATAAGTTTAAAGAGTATATAAAATTTTTCTATATTTACAAACTATAAACAGTAAAATAATTTCCAGTACTATTTGTATTTATAATGAAGAGAGAAGAGTTATTATTAAATTCCAAAAAATCTCACAAATCTAAAAAAGTCCTGGAACTAAGGATTTTGAATAATATAAAATTCTATTTATATTCTTTTTAATAGTGATATATACTTGGCAAAATAATTTCCACTGTAAAGTAAAAATGTAAAATATTATTTGAAAACAAAATAAGACAACTGTATTTTTGTAAAAAAATAAAATGTAGAACGACTACAATAAAGATTTTTTGTTTGTTTGTTAAGAAGTACAGTTTATTTATACTAATAAAATAGTTTACCCAAAATTTCATTCTTATCTTATTAATTCTTACTTGCATTTTTATATAGGAAAGATTATTACAAACACAAAAAAAAAGATTGTGAAAAATAATGATAATGTAAATAAATTATGTACTGTACATATATATAATCAAAAAGTCTGGTTTGTAAGGAAATATATATATATAAAATTTACAGTACATAATCTATAAATATATTTATTTTGATTTTTTTAGGAATAAAAAAATACATTTGTCTTCGTTAGCAGTTTTTTCCATGGTCAATCTGTAAGTAACATTCACATATATTTGATACCAATGTCTCCAATATGGAAACCAAGTTTTATCTTTTGATGACCAAATTATATTCCCCTCATAAAATCTAATTAATCTAACAATGATCCAAAATAGTTGTTAAATGTTCTCTAAGATTTGCCCCAGCTTAAAGGAGAATGTTTTTCAACCACACTTAGAAATGGACCAGATACTTCTAGATTTTCAGTCTATCACTATTAATCAGTTTATGATTTAAAAATATAAAAATGTGTTCTCTAAATCAGTGGCCATGTGATTCCAAATATTTGCTACAATAATTAAAACCATGAATTTAATTTAAAAATTATTTTGAAAAAAAAAAGCGCAGACTAATAATAAATTAAGAGTAGAGAGTCAGTGATAAAGAGAGCAACCAAGTGATTGATAGAATATATAAAAAAGTTTAAGTATGAAATAATTTGTGATGTAATTAATCTCAAATATAGATAATCTACTTCGTGGCAGTTATTCTGCTATATTTTTGTATATGGATTCCACGTTTTCACAAAGATGGCCAAACCATGAATAATAAAAATTCTATATAATATACATATTTAGTATCACCACTTTCAACTATTGACACACTGCAAAATGAAGATATTTGTCCCAGTTTCTCTATATCACAATAGCAAATTCTCTTATTCATCTATACATCTTGTATATCTTTTTCTAGGTCTTTTACAATCTTTTGGAATTCAATTTAAAACCAACTGTCTGTCTGTTATTATATCTTCTAGCAATATCTGTTTATTCTCTTACCCATGAATTTTATTTTGATCTCTTCTTATTACTGCTAACATATATCTTTCCATATGTATTGTTCTCTCCTAAGTGTACAAGTCTCAAACCATAGCAAAAACTGGTAAAACATATACATTAAAAATCTACTTTTCTAATGTATAAGAATATTTGCTTTTAATACTAAGTTATTTCTAACAAAAGCATTCCATCTAAATTTAATTCTATGATTAATTTAATCCACTATTGTTTTCATTTATATTAATATTCTAACCAAGATCTTTGCATTAATTTTTTCTAATTCAAAATTATCACTCTTTATTTTCATTTTCTGACAAAATCCATTGTAAATTACTCTAGTCTTTCTAGTATTTATTTTTAATCCTACTTTCTTACTTTCAGTTAAAAACTCTCAACATTTCCTGAACTTTTGAAGCATTATTTGCCAGAATAGCCACATCATCTGAAAAATCTAGATCAGCAGTTCTCAATCTATGGGTCATGACCTCTTTGAGAGTTGAACAACCCTTTTGCAGGGGTCACCTAAGACCATTGGAAATTACAGTTATGAAGTAACAACAAAAATAATTTTAAAGTTGGGGTTTACCACAACATAAGGAACTATATTAAAGGGTCGTGGCATTAGGAAGTTTGAGAAATCTGATCTAGATGATTTAAACAATCTCCACTTACTTTTAAACATTTAGCATCAATGTGCATTTAAATAAATTTATAATTACAACTTTAAATTATCATAATAGATTTCTAACTATAAGATCTTTCCATTGACTCGTTGTAAATAGAAAGATTTCATGAGTATTAATGTGTAATAAGAAATGTGGACTTAATCAGTGAAGTATTGAATAGCTTCACGCTCTCAGATCTAAACACTTCAGTTTCACCTATTTATATAGAAAGTAGATTGAAGTAAGGAAGGGTTCCCCCTGGGTTCCCCTCTTTTCTTCCAAAATGTAAGCTTGTGGCATGTAGAGGTCCCTACTATCGCATTTTTACATGCATATTCTTGAGGTTACAGCCTTAGTAAATATTATTTAATCCATTAAGTAACTGCAATAAAAATTTTGGAAATATGAAATCACATTCTTCTGTTAATCTTTTCAGTATCACCAGATAATCTAATTACTGCTATTGCATTTTTACTTGTCAAAATAGGGCAATATCCTATATTTATACCTTGATGATACAAAACTTTAATTAAAATGTTCATAGAATCAAATGTCTTTCTATAATTTACAAATTCAAAGCATAAAAGAAACCTATACTCACAGTTCTTTCTTTATCTTCTCTCAATACTTAAATGTAATACACTGAGCTAAAACAACTTTTAAATCCAACTAGTTCTTTTGGTTGGCTGCAGATGAATTAGTTATAATTATTTTGGCATAAAACTTTGTATAGAACTAAGAGAAAACTGACAGATCTACATTTTAAATATCTTCTTCATTACTTTTCTTGAATATCAATATTACTACCCCATTTTTTCCAACCATTTTCTACATCTTTATCACTTAAACATTTGGTATACAGCTTTGACAAAAAGAAAATTCTATTTCTTCACCCTGTTTCTTTTAAAATGTCAATAATAATTTTATCATTTCATATAATTGTATCCTTCTTCATGATTTAATTGCATATCTCACTTCTTCATTTTGAATACTTGGTAAATCAGAAGATGTAATCATTGAAATAGATATTTTATTTTTTGTTGTTGTTTATTATTATATAAATTCTGTACAGAACTCTTCAACATTTTCATGATGTCATCCCTTTTTTTAAAAAAATGTTCCATCTTTTTTTTAATTGTTGAAACAACTTTTCTTCATCGGCTTCAGCTACAGATTAATTACTAAGAAAATTGTGCAATTTTACAAAAAATCAATAACTAACCACATAAGTAAAGATAAACCTCAAATCACCCTTCCTTACATCCCCAAAGTATCTCAACAGGTTATAAAGACTTTAGCTAATGAATTTAAAATTGGCTTCTGCACTCCCCCTAATACTAACAGAGTTATTAATAATGTGAGGGACAGAATGGATCCATCTCAGGTACCCCAGGTCATATATAGCATTTCATGCCCTCAGGCTGGATCCAGCACCACATACTATGGGGAAACCAAGGCCACTGTCCATAATAGAGCTGCTCAGCACATGTATACATACAGAAGAGCAAAAAAGAATAATGATAACTTCTCAATATTTTTTGAAATGAAAAGCAGGCCAGTCACATGTTTGAACCCTGTAACCCCAAAATAGTGTGCTCTGAAGCCAACGATTGTAAAAGAAATATCAAGGAGGCGTATTTTATTATCAATGATAACAACACGATCAATAGATGCGACACGTGATTTGCTATTTCAAGAAAATGGACAAATTAATTTACATATGCATTTGCATACATTATTATTTAGTAATATTACAGCAATGGTTTATAATTTGTTTTGGCCATGAATATGAGGGAAAAACCTCAAAAGTACTAGACCTAGATTAATTTAATTTGTTTTGTTACTACTGACAGCTTCTTCTTCAGCATGTTTAAGCACTTATATATACTATTCAAGTACAAAAATAGATGTTTTTACACTTTTGACACTTTTATTCTGTTCTATAGCTTTCCTTACTAATTTACAATTATAATTATTATCACTTTTTTCATACTGAATCATTAAAAAAAATTTTCATAAACGTTTTTTTATTCATATAGTGTCTTGTGTCAGGAAAAAAATATATTGGTAAATTGCTGTTTTTTACACCAGTTATCTTTCTTAAAGTTCCTAATAGAGTATCAGTTATGATTTCAGTTTAAGTCTGAATCATCTTCAAAATCTATTAGTATTTTTATGTAATTAGAGTAATTTGAACTCAAATTTTTTCAGTCTATTCTTCTGCATTCCAACTCAAGCAAACAATATACATAAACACATACATGTGGAGAAGATACAGGATTTCCAATACATGTGTTTCATGCAGAAGCAGCATTCATCAGTTGGGCCACATCATAAACTTCCACACATGTATACATCCAATCAGTGCTCAGTTTACATCAAGGTAGCAATTCTTTAAATTTAAATGGACAGGCTTCAATCTTCTTGTCCTACCAATTATTCAATCATCCATTTCATTGAAAAAATGATAATGGAATGATCAAAGCTCTTATTGGATTTGATATTGTAGTCATACCCATGTCCTAACCCTTCGTGATTGGCTTTGAGTATTTCAAAGTTGTTTTTTCAATGAAATGAACAGTTGAATAATTGCCATCTACAGGAGGTTTCAGTAATTATTAATTACCAGATAGTTTACATTCACATTCCCAAACTGTTTTCTGGGAATTTAAATGAACTACCATTTAATCACTGATTAATCAAGATTATCATAGATGAGACAAGAGTAGACAATTGCTTTCACTTTAACATATATTGTGTAAGCTAAAGGATTAAGTGATTTATTGTACATTTTAATATTTTCAGTATTAAATTAATCATAGACACTTTTGATTTTTTTTAAGAATGATAGTACATTTTAAACAAATCATTATATGATCTCAGATTATTTTTAATCTAAAATACACTCTCTTTTCTTGGACCCAAATTATTTATTTTAAGCATAAATAATCAATAGACACTGGAGGTTACATATTTAATAATTCTCATTGAAAGCCCAGTAATCAGAAACTCAATGTAATATTAGTATCCAATGATTATTCAGTAGATAAATTTGAAGTAAATAGGATGAATTCTTCTCTTAACGAAGACATTAAAAACAAGCAGAAAAGATCATGTAAAGCTTTGTTTGGTATTAACTTTAAACACTCTTTATTTTTAGCCAAAGAATCAAAAAGTTGACTGAAATCCAGTAAATGTATTGGCACACCAATAAATCTCAGTCTCTTTTATATTAACTACTATTAATTCATGGGTACAATGTTTTGAAAGTTATTTGTATATCATTAAGTAGTGTTCTTTTTTTTAAAAAAAAAAAAATCATGTTTTATTGATAATAATAGAACAATTTTTGAGTCTATATCAAGAGATTTTGTTTATGTAAATGATAGTATATTGGAATATTTCCATTTCATAATTTTCTTTCTTTGTTATGGACATTTTAATAGTTAAACATATAAAACCAATGAAACAACTCTGAAGTTAGAATTTAATATTCATTTTTGAACAACAGAGACTATTTGAATGATTTGAACAGAAAATGTTTTGAAAATAGGTGCCAAAAAGAACAATAATTTTAATAAGTTATTTTCAAAATAACAGCAATAATTAATAAATATCAAATAGATTGTCACTGGGAGGTCATAGGATGCTTTAGCACCAGAAGTGATAGGGTTGAGCTGCAGTTCTTTATTAAGACTCAACTCTGTCATTCTTGAATATTATAAGATCTCTGAGCAATGTATGAAAGTGTGGATACAAAAAGAACTGAAGATTTAAAATACTAAAACATATTTAAGAAAAATCATGTAAATCTAAATGAAAAGCATAATGAAATATATTTATTCACTAACATACAGTAAGGAGATACTTGATAAAAAGATTAATGCAGTGGTGAGAATGATAGATCCTTTCACTCAAGGACTATGGAGTGTGATGCAGCTTTCTCTTCCAGTGCTTCCAACTCTTGTAAACTCCCTAGAAATATATAAATTAGATTTCTTTTTCCTACTTAAAATGAGAAAAATAGAATTCTAAACAATGATTGATATATATATATATATATATATATATATATATATCATATATATATATATATATATATATATATATATAGTGTTTTAAATTGTGTCAAAATAGATAGATTCAATATGCAAATGAAGCCTTAATTCATTTATTATATGGTGCAACAAATTCTACACAGAATTTATGTGAGGGGTATTTATTTTTGACAAAAAAAAATTAATAAAGGTGGTACTAAAACAAGATATTGAGTTTAAACCTGATCTGAGTGAATATTAAAATGTTTTCATATCATAAGTAGTATTAGAACTTTTCTTGCAAATAGTCAATCAATCAATAATCAATTCAAAAATAATAAATAGGTTTTTGGGTACAGTCATCAAAGAATAAACATTCCAGGTTAATCTGAATTGGTCAAGTGAGTATTGTTGCATACATCTGGACAACTCAGATTGACTAGTAAACATAAAAAAATGATTGTAATATGAAGTAGATTTTACAATTAATGAAAGATGTAATATAGTCCTACATATGGTTAGGTCATGATTACCTCTACTATTACCTTTACTTTTTAAAAAATGGCTAAAATGTAGTTCATTGCATGAATTAGCAACTAAGTTATTATTATAGAATCAATAACATAATTTAAATTTATTAGTGACAGACATTTGACATGTAGATAATTTTAAAAAGATTATTGCTCTGTCCCTCACAATGCAGCAAGCAGCAAAGTTTTTGCAAATGCATTTCTATGGCTTCTGTTATTTTGTTTATAGTTCTAATTCACAAACATTCTTGTAATTCCTTTAACATAGTGAAGCATTAATGTTTTCTAGAAAATCTCTCTCATAATAGCTAAAATATTACATATTCTAACCATAGGGTTTGGCTTTATAGAATACTGAGACTAAATTCCTTCATTGATTATTTTGTAATTATTTTATGTCAAAATAATTCGGAAAAACATTTCTTCAATACATAATTCAAGTGCATCTCCAGCCATACATCAATACCGAAGAGGCCAGTAGATGAACAATTATCACATTTTGTCTTTATTAAAATTTCATATATGTAAATAAAAAAAAAGAGTGATATTTCTGAAGTTGGTTAGAGATTGGAAAACATACAGAAAATAGAAAAATCTCAACAGTTCAGATCCAAATTTCAGATTTTTTAAAGTAAAATAGATAATACCATCATGTTGTTTTTGCCTCTAAATTTATGACTTTAGTCATGTGCTCACTAGATTTATTAATAGAGATCTGAATCCATGTCTAGTGCACGTATAAAAAGTTTGCAATGTAAAAAATGAACATATAAATGTCCTAGTTAATATACCTACATCTATTAATGTTTTTGGACAATACTGGGGGAAATTTTTATTTCATAAGAATCTATAAAAAATGTAAATTTCTAATCAAAAATCAAAACAATCAATTCACAATTAAATCACTAGCCAAAATTAAAATTCATTATCATATGACTATAAAAAATAGTACAGTTTATTTAAAAATAAATAAATATTTGTGGGGGGGGGGGAGTTGCTGATTGTTTTGCCTTAGTATAGAAATATTTATTTTACAGATATTTGACTTTTAGTAATGTGGTATCACACAGAATAAACAAGCTTTGAACAGCCCTTACGTCCTCACTTTTCTTCATCATCATATGCACCCATTCATATATGAATGCATCCTTCTAACTCCAGAAAGCAGAGTACTATGAAAGACAGATACCATAAGACTTGTATAATGATCTAAATACTTCTCATTTTTAAAAACCAAATTCTTTTTTTAAAACATTTTAAATATCTTGAAAAAATATTTTATTCTTTCAATTTTTTTTACACAATGTCTAAATATTCTGCTTGTTTTAGTGCTATGGTAGAATAGCCAACAAGATCCATGAATTGGCGGTTCAGTTTATCCCATTTGGTGCCTGAACTTTTATGGTTTTATATTACAAAAGTTTACATCATCATCATCAACTATTATCAATCCACTGTAGGATGAAGGTCTTTCCAAGTTCAATCTATCTTCTCTGATCATTAGCTTCTCTTCTCCACATCACCCATGCGCACTTTCTTACTTCATCCATCCATCTCATATGTGGTCGCTTTCTGGGTCTTTTACAATCAAAAAAAAGTTTACATATGTATGTTTATATTCACATCCACGTGTGCCTTTATGACAACTTAATTTATGCAGAAATGTAATTCTTTATTTTTTGACAAAAAAAACAAAAAAACAACAACATTAATATAAACGTTTTATTAATTTTTTACTCAAGCTTTTTCAAAAACAAAAACCAAATTAATTTTGAATTTGTAAACAAGACACATCAACTGTAAAAAAAAAATATTTGGGGACAGGGGAGCTTATTGTTTTTTATTTTAATTTATACAAATTATTTAGAAAACAATAAAAGTGCAAAAAATAATTTTCTAAAAAGACATTTTAATTATTTCCATCTCATATGATCTTTACATTTGTTTTTAAATTAAGTTCTTATTAAAGTTTTAAATTACAAGACAGTGCTTACATGGTTGAGATGCCACGCACAACCAAACAAGTTTAGCAATAAAAACAAAAGACAATTAAAAAATTATAACAACTTTAAAACTAATTAGAATATTTTAAATACATTTAAAAAGTTCATAATTAAAAAAAAGATATACTGGAAATGGTTACATTGATAGAAGCCATTTATTTAAAGTAATATCTACTATATATAAACAAGGTCTTTATTGTGTAGTGGTTGAAATGTGTGACGCAATTTGAATCCAGGTAGTAAAAAACTGTGGGGGTTCAAATTTTGTACAATCCTGGATCATAAGTCCCAAATAAGGTTAGAATTTTTTATTAATGGATATCAAATTACTTTTAGTTACAAAATGAAACAAAAATAAAAAGATTTAAAACTCAGAATTTAGCAGTTAAAAACAAGATAATTTATAGTTATCAATTTACCTTTAACAAAATCAGTAACACTTACCCATCTGTAAACCTGTTAAATGTGAAAAGAACAGGACAATAAGTTAGTTATTTCATGGTTCTAACGTTTTATTGAGGATTTTAAAATAATTTATGGAAAGCTAGAATATTATATTGAAGAAAAACAGGTGGTTTTCAGAGAGGGAAAAATACAAGAGATGCTATTGTTGGAACAATTGCAGAGATATATATTAAAAAGATAAAGTAATTGGTATGTGTGTTGTGGATTTGGAAAAACCATTTGATAGAGTAATCTGGAATAAACTTATGATGGTTATCTTAAAAAATAAAAAAGTATTTTGGAAAGAGAAGATTGATTTGGAATATATATGTATATACTAGGCAAAGGATAAGAATTAGGCTAGAGAATAATAAGATTGATGAAGTAAATAAGAAAGAGGATTTAGGCAAGAATGCAGTATGTCACCAGTTTTTTTAATACCTATTTAGAAGATGTTAAATAATTATTTAGACTGTGAAGAAACAGTTGTTGTAGGTAGAATAATAAAATGCAAATGATTTGAAAATGATATTGTTCTTATAACTGAGGATTCAGAATGTATTAAATAAATTGAAGGAAGAATGTATGGAATATGGAATGAAGATTAATGTTGAGAAGACTACATGTTTATGGATAGGAAAAAATGCAAAAAGACTGCAAATTAAAATCCATGATAACATAGTTCTACAGGTAAATGGATTTAGATATTTGAGTAGTTGGTTGAGTGAGGGTGGAAGAAGTGAAGATGAAGTTAAAAAAAGAATAGCATTGGCAAAGGGGACATTTGTGAAGAGAAAGAAAACATTTTGTAAACCTTTGAAATAGAATTAAGAAAAAGATTAATTAAATGCTATATGTGGAGTGTATTATTGTATGGTTGTAAAATGTGGACAATGAGTAATAAAATTAGAACCAGATTGGAAGACTGTAAGATGCAAACATGGAGAAAGATGAAAAAAATCAGTTGATGCAGTAATGGCTCATGACTAAATTTATGGGGATGCTGTTTTAGAAAAATTTTAGCCATTATTTTAATATTGTGTAATACAAAACAAACATACAAAAATAAAATTTATATATAAATAGACTTGATAAAATCCAAAACAAGGTATTAGATCTGCTGTGAATGAAACTCTATCTCAGAATCTAATTTGTAATTAAATACTGAATTAAACACATTTGCAATCTTCTAAAAATAATATATATTAAGGCTATAACCTTAAGACTATGTGCCTAAAATGTGACAGTAGAGACCTCTACAAATATAAACACAAGATTAACAACTTTAAAAGACAAGAGTGGCCACTCTTATCTTCAACCTAATTTCTAAATATATAGGCGAATCTAAAGCATTTTGATTTGAGAGTGTGGGAAATAAATTATTTTTTGACCTCAATATTGCATAATCTTTCAATTGGGATAAATTTGTTACTTAAAATGTTGCTTTAGTTGCTAACTTAATATTTTAAACTATGATGTGATGTCATGCCAAAAGCGTTGGCACAAAGAAATGAGACACTTTCATTTCTATTTTGTAAGACATCAACAAATTCAACTCACCACAGGGATTGTTCATTATTTTGATTACAATAAATGTGGTCATCATTATAAAGTAGATACATGAGTTTTTTTTTAAACAAAATTTTAGGTCACTATTTCTCCAAAGCACCCATGCTTTCTGAGATCTGTAATATTTACTTTTTTTACTTACTAATAGCCTAAATTGTTGCAATTCAAGCTTGATCCATTCATTTAAAAATGAAATCAATTTTTCTTGTTTATTTTGCTGCTTAAGGATTATATAATGTACAAGTATAAAAAAAAGAATTAAAGAAAAAATGACTCATGTTATCAAAAATAGGGAGAGGATCAACACTGGGTGAGTGACAGTACTCTCTCTACCTATCACTAGTGTGCAACTTATCTTGGACATCTGCACATATGCATAATAGCAAAACACCACATCACTGGAACCGTGAAGCACAGTACTATACAAGGATTTTTGTAATTTTTTCATGAAATAAGGGATGGCTATTGACATTAAGCTTAAGGATTATATAATGTACAAGTATAAAAAAAGAATTATAAAAAAAGACTCATTATAAATATAATAGGGAGTGATGCAGTTCTGAAGTGCCTATATATGATTCACCACTGTTTGGATTAATAAAATAACAAATGATGAAGTTTTGAAAAGAGTAAATGAAAAAAGAAGATTGAATGAGAAAATTAAAATAGAAAGAGAAACTGGATTGAACATACATTAAAAAGAATATAATTTAATTAAAGATGTTTTAGAGGGAATGATAAATGGTAGCAAGAAGAAAGGATGGACATTGTTGGCTGATATAAAAGAGGGGAAGAGTTAAGAACTGGACAATGAAGAGAACAGAGTGGGAAAATTGATGAATTGGTGATATGACTACTCTCTGGACCTGTCAATGGGGTAGAATACTAATGATAAACATAATATAAGATTTATATTTACATGGAAAACTACTTGCTTGTAATATATCCCTCTATCCTAACCTAGAATCACTCTAAAATGACTAACTATATGCTTACACAATGGATACTACATAATAAATTATAATATTCCCATCCCAAGACCAATATCTGATTTTTTTTATCAATCAAAGATAGGATTCAAAACAAACTAATTCATTCTTGCATCCAGCAGCCATATTTTAGTCTTGCATTATTCAAGCTAGCAGCTGAAATTAAAAAAAAAAATCCTAAAATTTTGACCAAACTATCACATTTGCATAATTATGTAGATATAATACTAGATTAGTTTCTATATATTTTAGAAACTTCATTCATATTCTAATTATAGGACTTTCACCATTTTATTAGTAAAGCTAATACCATTTACAAAATCATATCTCTCTTATACGTTTCCAAAAACAAATCTCATCACCCTTTTTTAAAGTCATCTACTAGAAGCTTGAGTAAGATACTATATTGTATCATATTATAATATCCCCATTCTCGGAGTGAGTGTGATGATATTATATTAGTGTGTTACCTATTTCCATTGATTATTCAAGTTTACAATAGTTACTCAACTTTAAATATATGGTTTTAGAATAGAGCAAAAGATCTGCCCTTGGAAGCATATGAGTTCACATTTGAAAAAGTCATGTCTATGTGAAAGGAATTATATAAATTAGTTACTGTATATAGCAAAATATTTATCACTCCACAGGAAAAAATGTCAATAATTCTTTGCAAGATATTTTTAGTTTTATACTGACAATTCTCTTTATTTTTTCAGGGATGTTTTATGAAGGAATATTCACTAATATTTAACCAGCCATCTAACTGGTGTAGTTACGGGAGATGTCTATCTATACCATAAAATTCCTCCGAACAATGTTTGAGTGTACGAGCTATGTAAATTAGAGTAAAAAGTTTAGAAGATGATAGTGCTAATCAAAAACAATATTTTTATTATTGGATAAATTTGGTCCTATAAAATATTCATAAATAGTTTTTAGCCACAATAACGCATCAATTCAAATTATTAATAAGAAATAAGATCAAAAGAATACCATATAGCATAGTACTTCAATTCATTTTTTAAAAATATTTGTATTTGTGATGACTAATTATAATTTAATTAAATTATGTGTTAGGAACACTTAGATAAGAAATGCGTAAGTTTCAAAGTTTGTAATATTACGCTAAGCTGCTTTAGATAACTTGGTCTTGATATTATATTCATAGCACTGATTGATGGATAGGAGAGTGGGAATTATAAATATGATTTAAATTTATGTAAATGTATCCGAATGAGTTAAACTGCACATTTTTTAGAGAGGAGGTAGCAGGATTCCTTTTTATTTGTTAGAGTTAGGATTATTAGTAATGTGCTATGCCTCCTTTATTTTGGCAAAAGAAGGCATAGCATATCGCTACTAATCCTAATTCTATAAATAAAAGGAATCCTGCTTCTCCCACTCTAAAAAAATGGACGATTTAACTCATATGGATACATTTACATAAATTTAAATCATATTTATCCTTCCCACCCTCCTGTCCACCAGTCATTGCTACGAATATGATATCAAGACCAAGATATCGAAAGCGACTTAGCATAATGTTATAACAAACTTTGAATCTTAAGCTTTTCTTATCTAAGCATTCCTAGTGCTTATAATTTAATTCAATTACAATTTGCCTAAGACAAGTTAATAATATATATATATGATAACACTAAATGTATATCATAGCATTACAATACTAAATTTCCAATTAATCATTAATATATAAACACAGTTCGCGGATGTTTGAATATATCAATAATTATTCTTATCTACTCTCTTTTTATATCATAACAAAATACAAAATACATATATATTCAAACATCCGCGAACTGTGTTTATTGTAATCATTTATATGATTTTTTAGACATATATGTATTAAACGAACGAAACTCAAATATAGTAAAATGATGTAAATCAGTACTACAAAGTTTCAACAGCGCTATCTGTATTTAGAAACCCAAAGTCTGAATATCTTTTCTCGTGCCAAAGTTGTGCGATCCAAATTTTGTGTTTTCAAATACAGGCAACGCTGATGGAGCTTTCTAGCATTGGTTTGTATTCATTTAATATATATACACCATCACATCTGTAACATTATTATTTTTTTTTTTACATTATATATAACAGATGAAATAGACCTCTCCAACCGCTCTCCAAAAAAGAGCAGTAAAGAAGTGTGCATTATTTACTTCAAAATGGTGAGTGGTAGAAAAAAGCTTTTCTATCCTAGCTAAATCAATACGAGAAAGGGACTTTTTTTTTTTTTTTTAGGATTTCTGTTTCGTCTTTTCAACCTAAAAATTCAAACTCGAGCCATAGGCAGAGCACATGAATAGACTATTTCTGAACCATGACTTTCTCACATATAATATAATATATACATACACAAAAATGTTTACATGATATTAAATAATGTTTTAAATAATTCTCAAGTTATATAAATTTATGCCCAGGATTTATTTCGTATTGCATCTCGAATGCGATTACGCCCACATATATAAAACAGGCAAAACTAACTATACGTATTAATGATCATGTGATGTTTATTGGACCACATATATACTCTTAAACATTAAAAAAAAGAATCTACTTAAGCATTATAAACCTTTCTGTAACACTTTTTCACATACACGTAAGCTCACTTATAAAAGTTTAAATTAAGAATTACAGATATGATCAAAGCGTATCCTTCGAAATGATTTATGAAATAAAACAAATAAAAAACCTATAGTTTGGATATACTTTACAACATTTATCAACTGTATGATTTGAGCTTTCATAAAATCATAAAAATAAAATAAAGCAAACAAAGCAAATATGTCACCGCAATGCTTCCATTGCATCGGTCTGTCTCCATGATGGATAGGTAATTCAATCACTTCACACTGCATTTGGCATATGATCTAATATCTGAGTTAGTAAGAAAAAAACATGTCAATTAAATTTTACTGCCTCATCAGCCATCTGTCAAATTAAAAACAGGTACATTTTAAAGAAAATATAATAAATATTTTTTTAAAAAATAAAACTATTTTTTATTGTTATGAAAAATAAAATAAAAACTATCAATCACCTCATCTTTAGTAAATATAACGGTTAAGATCAAACAGAGTACAATATAAGGGCAAAAATATATAAAGGCTAAACAGAAGTCTTTCTTTTCAAACGGTTTAATGTCTTCACCATTATTATCAATATACAAATTAAAAAAAATAAGTAATGGTTAATTTTTTCCCCCATATGTCATAGCATCGACTGGGAGGCGAACCTACAACCGTCTACAAACAACTACTTGCTTGCAAGGCAGCTGCGATGGCCTCTCGGCTAACAACGCTTGACGGATGGTTAATTGTTTAGGAGTTTATAAGAAATCTCAGTATAAAATGTGATATCTGAAGGCACAGTCTGTGGATCTTGAACACTAGAATGTGCCACTTTACCTCTGTACTAAATAATATAAGGCATGTTCAATCCAGTCAATAAATGCATTAGTGTAACATGCTGCAAATAACACACTAATTCAAGGGTCAAAATTTCTGTATCATTGCATTATCGGATGTTCTAAAGATAAAAATCTAATAATGTTAGATCAAGGTTTTCTGCTGGACAATTTCAACTGTCATTGGGTATTACCATTCAGTGGTTTGGATAAAACAATGTTAGGAATTCTTTTTTGATTGACAGATGTCATGTAATGCAGCAGTGGATTGATAATATGAATGCTAAAACCAATCTTTCTGATCACATAAAGTTACATGATCTTTCAATTCTGTTTTTGCACATACAAATATCCATCTCCATAGCCACATTTTAAAATATATCTATATATAACATTTGATATACACACTCAAATATTATGTAATGCTCATTGGCATCTTAATGAATACATTTGCAATGCAGATTACACATTTACCAGGAAAAGATGTTCTAGCAATTTACCATAGTAACAAATAGTATGGTAAATTGATTAAACATCTTTTCTATTTGTTCCTAAAAATTAATAGTTTTGAAAACTGACATATTACTGTTTTGTATTAAAACATGTTCAGATATCTCATCAGCATCAGCACACTTTACATTTCTAAGATTACAGAGAGCTATTTTAACTTTACTAATCTAAAAATCTTTCTTCAAATCTTTTAAGGGATTGGGAAGAATAAATATATCATTAAAAGTAGTTGTCTCAGTTCTTACATTATTATTTCAAAGGTCATTAAAATATTCCCTCCATTCTCATCATGCAAAAGAGTTTCACTAATAGGTTTAAGAGAATTATGATAGAGATAGTTTCAATTCCACCCAATTAAACTGTAATTTAATTCTAGTTCAGCTATCTTTAAAATGTGTCTATATGAAAACATAATCTAGGTGGAATTTATTCTCATTTTCTACAGCTTTATTTGGATAAATTATTCTTTTGTGATTTTTAGAATGTTTATTCTTTTTGCGAGAACATTATTATGCCAAACTCATTAAAAGACTACATTTTTATTCTTGGAAAATTTAATGCATATATTGGTTATTTTCAATGCATTAAAAAATCCATATGTATATGTGTGGCAAATACCTGTATCTTCTTTGTATGATAATTAGCTGATAATTTTTGAGTCTTACCAAGTTTTTGAACTTGCATCTTTAAATCTCTATATTGGCTATAATGTTTCACATTCAATTTAATATTCTGCCAAGCAAAAATTGTCACATTTCCCTTTAATCATCATTACCAGAAAACTAATCTTGATTATTCTTTTCAGTAAAATCAAAAATAAATGTACTTGTATCCACAACATATTTCTTAAAAAATTATCTAGTAATGCCATTCCTACTGTTTAATGTCAAGTAATGCTACAATCAATTAAATAAATGTAAATAATTTGAACACACATAGTCTGACTATTACTATATATATATATATATATATATATATATATATATATATATATATATATATGCTTTCAATATTTGCATCTATAAAGTCCATGAAATTTTTTACAGACAAGACATGTTTACTGATAAAAAAAATATTTAGGAAGCTGTGATCCGGATTTTTCACATATAAAGTATATATGTTTGATAGCTCTTTTAATATCTAAAATACTCAACTAAAAATTAGACTTAATTACTATTACTAATTAGCACATTTTCAATAGTTGTTAATTTTAATTGATATATAGATGAAGTATATGTATGTAAATACAGTACATACATAAAATTCTATTTATACTTTCAATATTTATACTTATAAAATTCATGGAAATCTTAATATATACATATATCATAACTGAATAAAAATATGATAAGGATAGGAAAGTCTTTAAACTTGGGACACCAATTGCAACATAATAAAAGTGTAGCCCAATTGTTGATTGCCAATTGTAATGGAATAATATGAAAATAATGTTAACAGAGCAAAATTATCTCATAAGTATTAATATACTCTTGTTGAGTAAACCAATTATAATAGGATAAAAATACTTAATGGTGGTAAGAGGCTTTGTTATTGTACAGATTTATACACTATAACCTATGATTAATAAAATATATAAAATTTTATCTTTTAAAACCTCATACATATACAATATCAAATTGTAATAAAATAAAATGTTTAATAAACTATAATAAAACATAATATATAAAATCGACTCATCTGACATGCCTTCCATTTGTACTAACTTACGATATAAAATAAAAGTCAATGCTTCAAATACCCTTACAATTTACAATATCCAAATCATAATGACATAAAATAAATAAAAAAAAAACTCTTATTTGACACTTATATAAATATAATTAGCAAATCATAACTATTCTCCTCGAAATCATAATTACCTTAACATACTAATATTATTAATACTCCATTATAAGCAAATGGTAATATTAAAAGCTTAATATTTAAATTAAATATATAATCTATTCTCATGAGTTTAAATCTAAGCAAAGTAAGTCATTTTTTGGTACTGCAATTAAAATATCAGTTTCAATGTATATAATTACCAATTTTATAATATCATAAAAATTACCATCTTTCTAATTAAATAATAAATTACTAATGACATAATCCAATAAATAATAATTTGAAATAATACACTGACATCCAATTATAATTACCATTGTTTAACCTAAACAATTAATATACTTATACTTTATAAACTAACGAACTAGCTCAGATGTAAATTTTTATCTAAAAATAAGTATTGCATATAACTGTTAAAATAATTATAGTAATCTTCTAATTAGTTATTAAACATCTAGCTATACCAAATAAATTAATTTATTGCCATATATTATGTATATGAAACACGAGTGATAATATATATTGGATTTAAAATAGAGAAAGTAATATGTAATAAATAATACATATACTTACCAATCCAATCATTTAATTCTCTCAAACTATTTTGTGATTATTTATTATAAAATATATGGCATAAATCAATACATAACTATATATATATTAAAATTTTATTAGCCAATAGGTTTGTATTATTAATTGAAATAACCACTAAAACAAGTTTATTTGTTTAAATGAATTTAAAATTTATTAATAATAAATATAAAAATGACAAATAGACAATAAACATTTGTGACATACATTCTAATTGAATATCATGAAATCTATTTTCCATCTAAATTAGTATTAATATAAATAGATATTTATACAGTAAAATTTCACCTATTTAATGCTTAATATATGTTATATAAAATTTATGTGAAATGAAAATGTTGCTATGAACATACACTATTTAAAATATAAAAAAGGTAATGACAATTTTATAATATTTATAATAAAGTAATTGATTAAGTTTAAATATAATAATAATAATAATAATAATAATAATAATAATAATAATAATAATAATAATAATAATAATAATAATAATAATAATAATAATAATAATAATAATAATAATAATAATAATAATAATAATAATAATAATAATAATAATAATAATAATAATAATAATAATAATAATAATAATAATAATAATAATTAAAATAAACATTATAAACTCTTAATCTAAAATAAGAAAATTTATTGGGAAAACATTGGATATAATGAGTGGATAAGGGATTTTATGGCCACTCCAAATATCATGCTAATAAACCTACATAAAATATTTTCTGAATTTAAACAAAGCAATTCCATTATTTAAATTTACAATAGATCAATAATTACAACTTTAAATTACAACTTTAAATTATCGTAATAGATCAGTAAAATAATCTTCTAAATAGGCTTATCAATAATTCTAAAGACAAAATCGATCTTTCTCAGACCCCCCATGTAGTTTATAGCATCTCATGCCCTCAACCCAGATGCTGTGCCATTTATTATGGTGAGACCAAAGCTGGCATAGCCAACAGGACTGCTCAACATAGATATACTTACAATAGAGCTAAGAAAAAGAATGACAATTCATCAACATTTTTGAAACATTCTAAGAAGACCAGTCATATATTTGAACCCTCTAACCCCAAGATAGTTTGCATTGAGAAAAACGATATCAAATGGAAAATTAGGGAGGCGTACTTCATTGTTGGTAACAATAATTCTATCAATAGATGCAACACCTGCTTTGACATCTCCAAACGTTGGACTATCTAAATAATTTACATGTATTTTGCATATTGCCATTATCTTCCTGTTCTGCACTGCTCTGTATTGCTATGAATATGAGGCAACCTGTCTCAAAAGCGCTAAACGTTTAATATTTGTGCATTCATTATAGCTTCTCTTTCAAGCGCTACACACGCTTTTAATTTTATTTATTAAATAGGATAGGGTAATCTTAAGATAAGCACAGTGATCTTTCACAAATAAACAAAATTGACTAAAGTGATCTTGAATAATGAATAAACAATTATAATTATTCTATTAAATAAAATTATCACTTTCTCAGATGTTCTCTTAATGCAATTCTAATAACGTGATTCTTGTATCAAATTTTCAATATTCATGTATTTTCATGTATAAAATTAAAGATAATTTAAGATGAACTTTGTGATATTTAGATTTTTGAAGATGTGTGAATAATGATAAAAGTTTAAGAAATTGAATTAACAATAAAATAATACTTGAGAGATTGTGTAAAATGATTGCAGTTGTAAATAATTGTATATATAAGTCTCTGAATATTATCTATACAAATGCAATATTCCCCTGCATCTACGTTAATCAAATTAAAATAAATACACTTTTGTTTGTTTATACAAGTTCATATATATCATAGACTATATTAATGATAACTATAAGAATGAACATCCAATCAACTAAAATATTATTGCAGCTTCATTTAAATTGGTTTATATTTAAATTCACAAAGCACAGTAAATTTTCAGAGCTTATTTTAACAACTTTGCAAACAAACTACCAATGATCAAATGATATTTACAATGTAAACACTCCTGCTATCAAAGTTAATGAAATTACAAAAAAAAAACAACACATCACTTTTGTTTATTTATCCCAAGCTTATATGCCTCACATATTAGACTAATAATAACTATAATAATTATCAATTTTAATTTATAGTAGTGCAGTCTATGAAGACCTAACTTTCATAACCAAAAGAAGACCCTAGAAATTTGTAAAAAAAAAAAAAAAGTTCTGTTTGTTCAAAGTGAACCAAGATCTATGTGAGATAAATCAGAATATATTTCTCTTTAATAAAATAACCCAGAATATAACTTAGGCACAGCCAGCTAAAATGCTTAATGTAAAAAAGGATGATCTCTTCTATCAACTCAAAATAAATATTTCAGCATTGGAAAAGGTTATTCTAACAGACTCTGTTAAAGAAACTCCAGTATCAGCAGAGTTTATGCCATTAAAATAATCAAGGTAATAGTGAGTCTAGAAATATACTAGTCAAAATAAAAGTCATAGATCAATTCATAGATCACATGACCCTATCTCTTAAGCTTGTAAGTTATAAACAGTGAGGATTGCCAATTCCTCTACAAGCTTTATGATAAATGCTTAGCCAGAGCCAGCACTTAAAATATCTCTGTCAGGAACCCCTCCCCAAACCCCTGACCATGGTTTCGTGCTTTGGCACTCCTCAGAGAGTTGTCAGGGTAGGTTCAGATACTAGAAATATACTAATTTGTCTCTGATATCTGTCACATTCACTTGCTTTCTTGTCATCCATAAGTTCTGCTAAGTAATATATTAGTGGTTCATTATGATGAAGATTGCATTTAGTTGGAAATGAACCTGGAATCAGAAAGCAGTGTAAGGAGATTTATCATATAAGTTTTATATTTCAAATACAAAAAAAAAAGCATAATAAATAGAAACATTTAAATTAATAATATATAACTCAGGCACATACTAGGTTCAAGTCCTAATTTCAGTGTGATGAGCAAAGACAGGATTATATACAAAATAAGCTGTAAGCATAAGTTGATGCTCACAGGCAAATGCAAGAAGATTCTTAAAAAGCTTATATAAATGATAAACGTAAAATAATCTTTAAATAGATCACTGCAGGGCAAAAACCTCATCTGCATCCCTTAGCATAGAAAAAATGATAAGAATAATATTTTTTTCCCTCAGATATCATAGCATCAGCCGGGAAGCGAACCCGCTAACCTGGGACAACTTCTTGGAAAGCAGTTGTCACTGACCTCTCGACCACCAATGCTTGACAAGAACAATATTTACCAAAATAACAACTATGGTGTGTTTTTTCCTTATTCTATTCTTTAGCTAAAGAAACCCAGTAAATAAATGAGTATGTAAAAATAAATAAATCCAGATTTCAATCAGAATAGCACTCAGGTTGAGAAAAATGGGTTAACCACTGTGACAAAAGACGTGTCATTACCTATATATATATATGCACAAGCATTATATATATCTGACAATCTACTGCTTTTGATTTTATACATATAGCATACACGATTGTAAAACTTAATTAGTTATTTAGAAAGACTAATGATAATAATTAGTTGTCATTTTTCTGGCAGTTTGTTCCTATAAATCCAATTGTTACTAATTATGTTTTATTCTTTTCAGCAGATTTCTTCCTATCATGCTGAGTTTGTTTTGATTTTTCAAAACAGATGTGCTTTTTTTAAAAATATATATATAAATTTTAATTAAAGTTAGGTTGTAATTGGAAAATATACTTACATTTAACATCCTCTTGGTTAGTTGATTAAAATAAATATTTAATGATATGAAAATTATTTATTATCTAATTAAAAAAACAAACTCACATTATATATATGTAGGGAATAATTTTAATAAGTATATTTTTTCATTTAATTTATGTTCAATACTAAAAAGAAACAAATCTTCAGTATAATTATGAGGGCATTTTATCAATGGCTTTGGCACGCAAAGTGATTGACCATTCACAGAAGAGGATTACTTACATAACAGAAAACTATTGATCATTTTTTCACTGTCAGAATATAGAAAACCTCAGAATTCAGTGAAGACTTGGAAAACAAGCAAGAATTTAAAAGGAATATTATTCCACAGAAAAAGCTATCACAAGATGTTAAATCAGCAAACTAAAAGATCAGATGGCTTTACTTAGTTATCACAAAATCCATTTTTGAGGTCTATACTTCACTGTTATTAATTTTTCTATAATCTTAATTTTAACAATATTTTGAAAGTACTTATTTTTGATGTAATTGTTTTATTTAGTGCTTAACGTAGACTAATAAATAAATTGGTCTCCATTATAAAGTTTTGACTAATTAGATTATGATATTCATAATATGCAAATCTAGCAAAAAATATTACATCAGAATATTACATTAATCAATTTTTAAGTTTCTATCTTCCATAATAAAAAAATACAACTTTATGAAACATATTTCAAAGTGCCACTTATTAATTATAATACTAATTCAAAGCTACACAATCATAATCTAAAAGTTACACTTTTGGTGGCATTTTAAATTTGAATCCATAAGTAATCCATATCAATTAGTATTACTATAAGATTTTTTCACAGTAAATACTTTTTTTCATAGCATCTGGTTTTATCTTTACTATATCCTTTTATTTTTTGTATATAATTAAATATTTGAGTAACAAATATTTTTTGAAAATAATTTTGCAATGTATGTATATATTCTATGTGTTGAAAGACCATTTAAGTAATTAGGAAATTACAATCTTAGGACTATATCATAAACACTTATGATTAAAAAGGATAAAATGGAAGAATGTGCAATAGCTATACAGGTATGACATCTTAACAATTGCATAATCACATTTATTTTGTTTGATACTCATCTGACCAAGTCAGACATTAACAAATAATAGCTAAAAATATAATTAGCTACAGGGGTGGTACATAAAAAAATCCTAAGATTGATTATAAACCCTCATGATATCATATGAATTTGAACCAGGTCATAGTACATGAGGCAATAGGTTTTTAAGTTAAATACCTTAATTATTATTAGGAGAATAAAATATTAAGAGAGAAATGATATTTTTGAATAAAATATGTAAGCTCTTAAGCATCCATCTTCATGTTCTATAAGATAGATTTGAACTTAAGTTAGATAAATTTGATATTTTTTCAGATCCTAGTAAGGTTTAGAATTTTTCTTTCAGATAGAATTTTCTTTTTAAATAGATAATCCACAATCAACTTAGTTTACAACTCAATATTGGTTTTTAGAAGGCATTTATTTATTTCTAGTTTGAGAGAAACAATGATAGGGAATTTCTTAATACTCACAATCCAATCAGTAATCTTCTCTTACCAAGAAGGGTTAATTGAAAAGCCTTTGCCCTACATTGAGATATTTTAAAGCGATTTTATCTTTATCTATGAATTGACACCACTTAAACTATTTTATCAGTTCAAAGTGTTTTATGAATAAATATCAACAATATGTTTTATAAATAAAGTGCTTTTTTTAGATGACTTGACCTTTTTGATCATGATAAAAATATTTTGTTTTGCAAAAACATGAAACTCAATTAAAAATTGTTTTATTATAGTTACATCAATAAAAAAAAATTTCCCTCAGCTAGGCATGGCTTTTTTTTTTTTTACTAATTTGGAGTTTCTATCAATTGACTAAAGCTACAATTACATTTTACAAGGATTGGACATAAAAAATGCAGTGAATGAAGTCAGTTATAATAAGAAAAATAGACCCATAATAAAAATGGAGAACACTGCAAATAATCAAAGGCCAGAGAGTTATATTGCAATGTTAGTTAAGACATTTTAAAATATCATAGTATTAAAAAATGAATATTATATTAGATTTTGCTCTTGAACTTTCTACTTATAGTGGGTAAAAAAGTTACCATATTTTTAGTGTTTCATAAGTGGGAAAAGCAGATTGAATTAGCAAAAAAAAATTATGATATCAATCATAATTATACACATCTGTATAAAAATTTAAAAATCTGAGTAGATGACATTATCTTTTTATATAGATGACTAGCTGTAGTAGTACAAAAACATCCATGTTTTGAGATTGTTAAAACCCTATTTTCAAAAAGACAGCATGCCTTCAGTTAATCTTTTACTATTATTGCTGATATAACCAAGGCTTTCAAACATATTATAATATGAAAGCCTTTCAACTTACAGAACAGACTAATTAAAAGTCATTGTATAACTTTTTACACTTAAAATTTTAACATCTACATTTACAGTAATCCATTTTATTTACTCTATTCTAGAGCTATCTATTATAATTTTAAATATACAATTGACATTAGATGATAGCTTCTTCAAATTTCCAGAATAGTTTCTGACTATTGATTTTTTTCAATGCATTGTAAATAGTGATTAGAGGAAGTATATAAATGGTACTATATAAAAATATACAAATCAATGCATAAAAAAATAAGAAGTGAAGAGAAATTATTTTAAGAGTTTGGTGAAGATATTATCATAGTGTAAAATGCTTATTGAAAATTACATTAGATGGTTCTGGAATAGAGTATGTAGATAGGGATTACTGCTACTAATATAGATATAGAATAGGCTCATTATCAAATGTTGCAAAAATGTAAAAATCTAATTACTATTCAAGAATTATTTCAAGAAGATATTTGTACATAATAAATTCACTCAGATTATATACAACTGAACAGAAAATAAACAAAACTTCCAATGATTTATATAACATAAATAAACTCTCCAAAAGATAGATGATACTACTTGTCTCTTAGCATTTTGTCTTAAATATGCTTAGTTTATCTATGTAATTTTAAATGAGGGAATCAATAGATCAAATTCACTATTTTGTTTAAAATTAAGTAAATAAACTAAGCATATATATAAGAACTAATTCTAAGAAATAGGTTGTATCATCTGTCTTTTTTTTCTCTCCATAATGAAAGTTTATTCATAAAAAAAAAACAGATACAAATACAGTTAAAAAAATGTTTACAAAGAAATGATTACATGGTAAAAAGAAATTCAGGAAAAAGGGGAAGGATACATATGAAAAGGCAAAGGGATGTGGCCAAGAAAAGTCTTTGGTTGCAAGTCCAAGACACATGTCCTCATTGAGCGAGCAATCACATGGGTCACAATCATTTAATTGGATGAGTCCTGTGACAGAGGCTGAGAGGATGGGAGTTGGAGGATTGCCCAGGTTTCTGTGAAGAGCAGAGGTGGGGTTAGCTTGGTATCTTTGGTTTTGTATCATCTGTCTTTTGGAGAGTTTATTTACATTGTATAATTCAGCGGAAGCTTCAGTTACTTCCTGTTCAGTTATAAGAAGATATTGTTATATAACTACTAAAGTATTCCACAGCACAATGAATATCTTCTGAAAATATTTAATGCAAAAAATATCTATCTAAATAACTTAAGACTTGGTCTAAGATATATTGCCTGGAAACATATAATCATATTAGAATAGTTTGTTTTATAGAAATTGACCACAGTGCCAAAAATTCACATTTCAACCATTAAAATATAAGATAAACAGTCATGAGCAATTAGTATCACTTCAATACAGCTGATGAAAGAGACGTCTGGGAGCATATACATACTGCTGTATGTCAATTTTTTCACATAGCATTGCAGCCATAATAGATGGCTTTATAGGTGCTGATTGGAGTTGGACATCTCGGCAAAACTTTTAAATTTAATGCTAGATGTGTTAATCTATTTTACTATTATTGTTATTAATAATAGCATTATTATTATCATCATTATAATTATTATCATCATCATCATCATTACTATTACACGTATATGAATGTAAAAGTTTTTGAGAAAAATTAAATTTTAAATTATGCAAAAAGAATTATTAAAACAAATAATATAACCGACTGATCTAATTATTATAATTTTATTACCATTAGTGCCAAAATTCTTCCCCATTGATTTTGTACTTGTTTAGCATTTATATAATTATAATCAAATTATAATTATATAATAATGGACCTAGTGACATGGCTGAGAGGTAACTCAAAAGCTATGAAACCCAGACTAGAAGAGCAGTTCTGTCACTTCTACAATTTTTAAATATCACAACTATCTGAGTAATGCAGCACTATATTATGTTGCTCTGTGTGATTTACTGCAGTGGAAGACTGATGGGATTAAAAGTTAATGGTTTCTGAATCAAAGCTCATCTCTTTCATCTTCAGTGCTCAAATATCATATGATCACTTGAATGACAAATCATTTTCTCCTTACTATAATATAATAACAAGCTATTTAAGTTACAAAACCACCAAAACACCATATGATTGCCATTTTCTATGCTTACACAAGCTGTTGTTATCAGTAGCAAACTCTCCCATACAGTAGTGCCACCCAATGCAAGATTTAGTTATTAATGGATGCAGAAAGATTTCTGCATAAAATCCCCAATATAATGCTTATTCATCCAATATCCCCACACTAATCTCTAGCTTGTAGCTTTCATCAGTAAAAAGCTTTGAATATGAAAGAACTTAGATCTAAGAATCTCCTAGCTTTAATGTCTAGGTGCAGTACTTTCAGATCCAAAGCTTCTTATTGATAAAAGTCACAAGCTAAAGCCTAGTTTAATAATATTGGATAAGTAGGCACTAGATGGGGATTTTATGCACAAACTTTCCTGCACCCATTAATTAATAAGGCTTGCTCTAAGTAACACTACTCTATGGAAAGTTTGCTACTGCTATTTAAATTATAAATTTATGATATAAAACACACTTTATTTAGTTAATATGAAAAATTTTTTTAGATGTTAAGTAATTGCAATTTTTGAAAAAATAAATAACGAACACAAGAATCAAGTATCAGAGTCTTTAAGGCTAGAGTAAATCTTTAAATAACAGTCTACCATTAACGTCGTCACATCCATTTAATATATGGCAGTAATATTAGAATTAATTTTAATGCTCATAAAAAAAAAATCACAGTTTTATATAACTGTAACAATTAGTTGATTCAAACTGAAATATTTGAAAAGAGAAATTAGAATATAAAATGAAATTCTTTGATTTTAGCAATAAAATTAATGCAGACTAAATTAAAAACATAGATATAATGAATATGGACACAACTAACTCATTCAATATTTCAAATATAGATTTACATATTTTACAGGATATGAATAACTTTTTTTTTTCAAAAATAAAAGAGCATGAAAATGCATTTAGTTATAAAATCAATGCTATCATTTTTCTACAAATATTTCAAATAAAAAAAAAGTGTATCTCATTTCAGTTTACATTTTAATCTTTAAAAGAGAAATACAAAGTTAGAAATTGTTTATTAAAAAAATTGAAAAGCTGCTTTTTTAAATTTTAAATCTAATATTTTGGTTGTTATATAATTTGAAATAAAAAAAATTCATATGTATATAAATAAAGCAATATAAAATTTTGATTCGTTTGAATAGACTTTCAAGTCATGGTTTGGTGCAGTAGTGTAAGTAGCTGACTGAAGAGAAAAGTGCCTTAATTAATTTTCTAATTTAAAATTTTTTTTAATTTGATTACTTGAATAAAACTGACGCCCTACATCCTTTAGTGCAGAGATAAAGCAATAAAATTTAGGAACCAAAAGTCCCCAAATTAAAGCTCAACTCTGACACTTTTAGTACTCAAGCACCACATGATCTTCCAAGCTACAAACCATGGAACTACTGTACTCGGCCTGGAAATTTGATGTTCGGATGTCACATGACCTTCTGATAAACTCTTTATTTTAAATTCCCACAATAGACTTTTATTGTAACTAATCCTATGTTGTTCTTCTAAAAATTAAATCTGTACAGTTTAAATAACAAAAATCAAATGTAAACAAGGCAAAATTTTCCATACAGTAGTGCCATCCTGGGCCAACCAGAGTAATCAATGGATGCCAGAAGGCTTGTGCATAAAATCCCTGTCTAATGCCTTGTTTATAAACAATTATGTGCTAGTATAAGAGATGGTGATCATGTGATGCTTAATGGTTGAAAAATCAAATAATTAATTCTTTGGCAGTTCATAAGAAGATCGAACACTGGAGGAGATAGAATACGATTGGTGAACCTTGAACCCCAGAATCCAGTACTCTACCATTGCACTAAACCATGCAGGATTACATTTTAAAGTGACAATGAAATCAGAAGGATGCATACCACCATGTTAGTTTTAATAAAATTTAGTAGCATATAAAGTTGATATAAATTTTATGAAACAAAAATAACATTTTACATAACTTGAACTTTTTACAATTCTATAGATATATTTCTGTTTTAGAATCGGAAAAAATGCTTTTCTTCTGTTCTTTTAAATTAATTTGTATTCTATTGTTTAAAAATGAGATAATTAAATTATTAAAAGATTTTAAAACGCAACAAACATCTAATTGTTTTTTCTCTTTCTTTTAAAAAAAAAATACAATTTAAAAATATTATTACTTTCAACAATTTAATTAAGTGAATAAAATGTATTAATTCTTTCTTTTTTTTTAATAATTTTTTTTTAAAAAAAAGAATGATTGGCCCTACTAAATAATTTTAAATAGTGTATAATAAAAAATATAATCGCAATAAGATTACGAAACATTTATTATAATTTAGTTATATATGGAAGAGAAAGAATTGAAATTGCATACTGTATATACAATATTTTATATATGTAATATGAGCACAGACTTTCACACCACCCACCACTCTCCACTCTATCTAATCACACTGATACACCTAAACACATATATGTTGAAAAGATAAATAATCACCAATAATGGTATTTCATGCTAAACCAGCAATCATCAGTTGGTCCAGATTATCATCTTTACACATATATACTATAAGTGCTCAGATAATAAATATTTAAATTAATACACTGTACAGGCTTACTCACACCTGCACACATATAATGTAATATAAGGGATTCGAACTCAGACTTTCACACAACCCTCAACTCTCCATGCCATCTCATGTTGCTGACCCACCTGATCATACACATGTTGAAAAGATAAATAATCACCAATATACATATTACATGCTAAACCAGCAATCATCAATTGGTCCAGATTACTATCCTCACACATATTAGCATAAATTTAAAGAAAAACGTTATTCTTCGTTATACTATATGTTTTTGGTATAAAAAATATAACATTAAAAAAGTTTAAACTCAGCTTATATACATATATAATATATTTGTTCTACTTTCTTACTATGCTACTATAGCTCTCTTCAAAAAAACAAAAACAAATAATCAAACAATAAAATACTATTGATGCACAAAGCCCTCTAGTGTTATTTTCTAATATAATGGTAATGTAAAAAATAATCAAATGGTTTATTGCTCAGGAGTTCATAAAAGATTTGAACATTGGAAGTGATGGAGAAAGCCAGAATCCATAAATCTCTTATCATAATATGAAACCATACAAAGCAATGATAGAATGCTGGGTTAAAAAATTAAAGATTTGTGAATCAAAGTTCAACCTCTTACTTCTGACATTTAAATGTCACATGATTTCATGAGTGATTAACAAATTCCATTATTTTTTGTCATGTAGTTTTAATTTAAATAATGAATTAATCATAACATTTATAAATTATAACAATTAATCCTTTAGCAAGTTGATCTTTCCTATTTTATCCCTAATGGCAGTTTTTGTTAATGTTCAACCTTTGATTTTAGTATAAAATCTTTATTTTGTACTAAAATTCAATAAATTAATACTCAGTTTCTTAGAAATTTAATTTTACAAATAAAAAACATTCTAAAAAATTATATTTGTACTTTAAAAATATTGAAAAAATGAATTTGCGATGAAAACACACACACACATACAAACATAAATTGCTTTTAATGATCTTCAAAAAAACAATCTTCAGAAAATCAATGAAATCTTTTTTATTTAAAGTTTATTCTTAAAATACAAATGAATAAATGTTAATCTCTGATAAATCCATTGAATTCTGCTTTAAAATATGAAAATTGCTTTATAATTTTCAGAATATCTCAAACTAGCCTAAAAACAATGTCAACAATGACAGATAAGGATATATATGATCAGAATCATAAGCTTGTCTTCTCAATACTATAATTTTCTTTGTTAACATTATTGCCAAATTTATTACCTTCTATTTTTAGAACTAAAACATATGAAAATAAAATCAAAGTGTACATACATACTATTTTGGTTTTAAATAATGATTATACTTGTGTAAAAATAATCAGAAATATTTAATAAACTAGCAAAAAATATTTTTTATTCCAAACATTTTTTTGAAGTAATCTCACAAATGCTGTGGAAATAATATTGCAAAGAACTAAAACATTCAATGCCTTGGTGACTCTATTTTTAAGATTTTTCACTATGTGGAAAATACTGATTGACATATTCTTTAAAAATTACCAAATCAACATTTGTTAACTGGAAATTTTATCAATTTTTTGAATTAAAAAAACTACATTAATATCAATTAATACAGCAGTAGAAGAGTAATCTAAACTAGCTAAACTATCACACCACATGTAAAGTAAACAGACACATAAATAAGTGGATCTTATAAGCGTTCAGTTAATAAAAAACTACATTACAATAAAGTACATGTTATAACATGTATAACCATTTTGTTATAACAATTATACATCTAAATATATGTGCTACATTATTAAACACACACCTCATGACAAGAATTAAACCTTTTCAAAGAATTAATAAAGAAATATAGTTATGTTGTTAGAGTGGGGGAAAAAGAATAATTAGTATGGTAAAGAGTATTAAAATTAAATGCAAAATAAATTATAGAATATGATAAAATAAGAAAAAAATATTAAAATTAATAAGTGGATAGTTCAGTTACTGAGGGAGTCTTCTGATGTTCAAAGACCAGAAGTGACAGATTGTGCTTTGATCTAAATGCTTCTAACTTTTAAATTCATCATTCTATCTTCTTTTTTTTTTTTTCAGGATTTCTTCATTGCTAAGGATGTTTCTAATAAAAAGTTTCTTGTATTTTCTTTCTCCATATTTTTCTATTCATAACATTTGCCTTTCACAAACCAGTACTTCCCATATTGTTAATCATGTTTTCTTTCCATCATTTTCTTGGTATTATTCTATTTTTTTCCCTCTAATTCTCAACCAATCATTATCTCTAATATTCTGTTCCTAATCATTATTCTAATGAGTAATGCCATCTTAATCTCTTTTTTCAATGATTACTATCATGTTTTTTCTTTCCAAATACTCTTTGATCTTTCTTGATTTTCCCCCCTTTTTTCCATTCTTGAACTTGTCATTGATCTTCAATAATTTAATTCTATTGGCAAAATTTTTTTCTTCTTCTTCTCCTCCATCTTCTTCTTATTATTATTATCACTATTATCATCATCATTATTATTATCCATAATTCCATTCATATAATAATACACTCTATATATCACTCTATCATGTTTAACAAAGGGAAGAATAAATATTGATTATTTTATAATAAAGCTTTACGTTTTAAATTATTAATTTATACAATATTTAACAAATAATTATTTTATATTATATTTTAATAAATATGTATTTGTTTTATATAAAACTTATGGATTCAAAAATTCAATTGTGTATATGAGTGAGATTTAAAATAAATTTTCTATAAATAATTTTAATACTATTTTGTAATATATTTGATGAGCCATAAAAAAGTTATATTAAAAAGTTCTTGCAGTTTCAAATTCATAATTCTATTAGATACTTATTTGATTTACATCAGAGTCATCATCTTCATTTTTTCGTAGTGATCTGATAAAAATTAATAAATTTATTGTAGTGAAAAATCTTTGACTTCACTTTAAAGTTGAATCGTAAGCATTTCACAAGTCATCTTTTTTTCAAGCCAAATCTATCCAATCCATTACAGAATTGACTTGAAATATGTATTCTTCCAGTAGTACTTTCAACCAACATTATTCAACTCTTTTCGTGCTACAATCTGAGCCCTAGGGAATAAAACTTTCCATTGGAAAATGCTTATATTAAAGTATCCAGTAATGCATCAAATGTTTCCAGAATCAGTTCATATAAATATATGTTAAAACATGTTTTTTAAAGAATAAAGTTACTGCCAATATGCAACAATCCTTAAAAAAAAACATTTCTACAATTTAAGGAAAATCAAAAATTAAAAATAAATTAAGTTAAAAAACAGCAAAACAAATTTAGTTTCTGAAAGAAAATATCTAAAAGTAAAAAACAAACAAACAAACAAACATTAAAACTAATTTCTGCATTCACTTTGAAGTCATAATTGTTATCATATTACAAAACTGATCTAAGATTTTAAAAAAAATCAATTTTGCATTTCATAATCCACAATTACGATACTACGTTAGGAAGTGTGCTGACATGATGAGGAGAAGAGAGGCTAAAAGTTGAAAATAATGATGCTAAATCCACAATAACATCAATATATAAATTCACTTATTTTAAAACATATCAAAATTCTAATTTGTTATATGAGAGAACTCATCCCTATGCATATTTTAAATATTTACTGCCACAAGAAAAAAGTTACATTCAACAGAATGTAATCAAATGTATTTTTTTATTTATATATTAGAAAAATCAATTAAAGGGTATTAAAATAATAGTTTACTTCTAAATTTAAAAAAAAAAAAATATAAATATCTCTTCAGTGCAATAATTACTTATTTTTCCGAAAAGTGTTAAAAATGGATAAAAAACAAGGTCCACTTTATAAGAGAGTGATGTAATACGACTAACAACACATACATTCTACACATACATTTCATTAATAAATTTCACTCATCAAGTGACATAGTGGCACTAAGCACCTGGATTCCATGCTCATGTTAGCAGCCCAATATTTCTCTATCACCATATTCTCTTCAAGATTCATTTTTAATTATTGTATAGATATTTTCAATTCACTCCCCTCAATCTCCATTGCCTCATAACTCTCAACGTGCACAATTACTCACTCTAATTAAGCTATGATTTAGTGTTTATTAAATTCTTCTCCATTGCTATCACATCTGAATCCCTAAGCTAGTTTTTCTTTTATAGTCTTTATCAGTGAGGATGAATTTTGGATCTAGTAAATAAAAGTACATCAAATGCAAACCAAAACTCCTCACTGTTAAAAGTCATAGGCCAAAAACAAAGCTGTGGATATAAACAGAACAACATTGATCAGGACAAGTCGCATTTAGCATCTTCTGTTTGCTCAAGCTTACAAAAGGCAACATGGAATAATAATCAAATAATATCTTTCTCTACTTGGATTTGAAATTATTAATTTAGTAAACAAATTAATTTAATTTTTCACAATGATATAAAAAAAAATATTATTCCAAACCAAAAAAAAAAAAAACCTGAAAGAAATAATTTGATATTATTTCTTTCCAAATTGTTGTATTATGTTTTGCGTACTAAAAATAAAAATAACAGAGAGGAAAATTAATCTAATTTTTTAATAATTCAAAGATTATCATTCTTTTAAATAACTGTTAATTAAAAGATGTAAATTTAATTTTATCTTAATTTTTAATAAAACTCACATTAAATATATAAATAGCTTGATTTATATTCTAGAAATAGCAGAAATTATTAGATTAAATTTAGAATAAAAATATAACAGGATTAATGTTAGATTAATTGTCACTTCCTTTAATACAGATGTAAAGATGAAAATTAAGTTTAAATTACCATAAATATTCATGAAAAATTGTTTAGAGGTAACAAAGGAGATATGAAGAATTATATGTCATTTTTTACTCATTTTTTTATACAAATTGATTTACTTTTCAAAAAACAGGCAATAAATATTGATATATATATTAACACATACATGCTATTCTAGCAACAAGTGCACTAGTGATAAATTTATATACTTTAGTCTGAAGTCTGCATACACAAAACTTTGACCTGCCTTTTGAAACGATGTATGTATTTTTATTTCAATCTCACATCTCAGTCCATCTGGATAAAATCATGTAACTCAATTTTAATTCACTTTCCAATTGAAAATTTGCATATCTATGCATTCCCAATGACAATACTTTTTTAATGTTTGCAAATTGTATGAGACTCATATTGTTTACAGAACTGTCATATACTAGTATTAAATTGTACATAAACTGTTTTGTTACTAATTTTTGAAACAATATAAAACTGAGTAGGATATAAAAACAACCCAGAAACATTTTTTATTCATATCAATACATTAAAAAGTTTTAAAATGCGTTAAGAATTTTTTTTTTTTTCAATTTTTTTGAATATTAAATTTAAAATGTTAATTTTGTAATTCTTGCTTGATAAGAAGTTCATAAAAATTGGTAGCGAGTATAACTAAAACTATTTCTAAGAATCGAGACCCCCTCCCCCATACTTTTATTTTTTTTTTTATGTGTCAAAGCATCGGCCGAGAAGCGAACCCGCGAAGCGGGACAACTGCTTGTAAGTCAGCTGTGCTGACCACTCGGCCAACAATGTTTGACTACTTTTTATTTTTGATTGCATAATACCAAAAATACTATGAAAGATAAAAAATTATTATTATTTTTTAAAGCAGTTTTTTTTTATTACTTTTTACTGCAATTATGTAAATAAAACCTTTTTAAAAAAACAAACAAACATATATATATATATATTAAACTTTTTACAACTGATAAGTTAGAATTAATATTTTTAAAAAAACTTTCATTGGTTCTGTTGTTTATATAATAGTGTGTACTGCCACCATCACTACAGCGATCATAGTAAAGATAAACAAACAAACAGATAAATGATTAAGTAATAACTGACGTTTATTTGGCCAACAAGATAATAATATAAAAAATAATATTAAACAACACACATATGGCCATAGAATCTTATAACATAATAATAAGGCTGATGTCGCCTGTAAAAGTCTCTAGGTCCACTTTGGAATCTTCATTAATAGAATTCACTGAGTACTTGCAATGGTCCTTAGTTCATAACACGAAGAAGCCTGCACAATGAAATGTGCGCATGTATCTCTGTGTATATATTTCTTCTTGGTTGTCCTTTTATCCTGTTCCAGATATCATTCCCAGATAGCAATGCTATGATCTTTTAATTATTTTTACACACACAGCGGCTAAACTCCCCATACAGTAGTGTCACCAATGCAAGCCAGAGTAATCAATGGATGCAAGAAGGTTTGTGCATAAAATCCCTATCTAGTGCCTACTCATCCAATATCCCCAGACTAGTTTCTAGCTTGTGGCTTTCATCAGTGAGGAGCCTTAAATCTGAGAGCACAGTACCTAGATACTAGGATCTAATGCAATCCTTTAGCCACTACTTTTTACCTTATTAGCTAATTATAAAGCTTTGAGTGCAAAAATGAAAACACAGTAAATTTATGCACAAACCTTCTTGCATCCATTGATTACTCTGACTTGGTGACAATACTATATGGAGAGTTTAACCTCTGTGTAAACAGCTTGTGTAAGTATAAGAAATGGTGACCATGTGATATTTAGTGATTTATTTTCACATACCATGGAATTTTCTAGATTCAGATTAACAATCTAATTATTTATAATATTGTTTTTATTTCTGGAACAGGAACAAATCTTTTAATTGTAATCAGTTTAATTCATCTCTAAATTTATATTGTTCTTTAATTAATGATAAATATTTTCTATTGAACTGGATACTTTATCCGATTCAAGGGTTCTATCATGTAAATTGGAAAAAAAAAAAAAACCAAGTTTTATATGTGCAATAACACACATACTTATTTATTTTGAAATCTTATATTTTTAATTCTAAGTTGATTTTAGTATAAAATATTTTTTTATGACGCTTGTTTTCTTTTAAAATAATTAAAAGCAAACAAAGTTTAATTAGTGTTCTTATATGTATTTTATTTAAACTAAAAAAAAAAAAGTTTAATATTGATGTATTTTAAAGCTGAGATTTGTGATGTGTTTTCTCAATTGTCTGAATCACATTCATTAGCTTTTGCTCTCCCTGGGTTTAGTCTGGCACATTCATGTTTGTATATCCTGCCCACCCTTAAAATAAATGTCTAGTTCCGATTTTTGGACTAGTGGCGCCCTCATGGTCAGGATATATGAAACAAAAATCTTTTGTCCGGCACACTATTAATGAAAATATCTAAGTATAAACTTATCAAAAATATTTTACTTTAATAAAATATATGACTTTTTCATTTTACATTATTTAACTCACATAAATATTACATAGTTTGCTTACAAGATTCATTTATTTACATAGCAATTTTGTATTAATATTCTTAAAGTTATTATTTTTATTTTAAAACTGAGCGACTTTAGACCAGCATCCCGGTCTCTGGTTTATTTTTTGTTAATTCTATACATTTGAAATCTATACATTTTCCCATTAGATTTTATTGTATTTTATCACAACAAGTAGAAAGTATACTCACATTGACCAATAGTCAGTTTTTTTGTTTTAATCTGATTCAAGACTAAATGATGCTATGACTGACTTAAGAAAAGAGAAACTTCCAAATAGAAAATATAATTATGTAAATATATCCATCTTCTAGTTATAAATACTTTATCATTCAAATATATATATACTTTAATTTTGTGGCTTCAATAAAAATCTGAATTCAACTCAAGATAACCATAATGTCACCCCCAATTTGGTATGCTCATATGTGTTTGTAATTCTATAAGAGGTCATTGTTATTTTACATTCATTACTAAAAAATTGATGAAATTTGACAATTAAAATATAAATTTCCATAAATTTGAAATATTAAATTTACTTACATTTTCCATATAGGAATACTTAATTTCAGGTTTTATTACTCATGCTACCCCTTTTATTTCATTCAACTTTAAGTATTCCCCTACCATATCATGTTCTGCCCAATTTCTTTTTTATTTCTTTAATATATATTTTAAATGTAGTCTTTTTACTAGTTTTGTGTTTATGATCTTATCTACTAACTTATTATTTTTTCTCAATTTTTTTGCCTCCAGAATTACAATTCAAACATATTTATGAATGGTTTAATAGATACTAAAAATTCTTTAATTGTTTTAATATTTTTAAAACATGAAATAAAATAAATAAGTAGCAAATATGTTCTAATAATAATTATTAAATATAAATGCATAGAGAAAGAATATGGCAAAAATTTTATATAAAAAAACAATTAAAATTTTACTTTTATTGGCCAAATATTGCAGTTTATAAATGACTATACAATGATCTTTGATAATTTTTATATATATTTTAATGTTATAATGCATAAAAAAATAATGATTTTTTTTGTTTTTATATTAAATGCTTTTATTGATCATGCACTAAAAAGAAAAAAAATAATTGTTTGTTCAATCACAATTAGGTTATTAATATTTAACTTGAAATAAAAACATGAGAAGTCCACAAGGGATTGACTTAATTTCTGGATTTCCTGCTCGTGCCTTTATTTCCAATTAAATCTAAAAACCTCAATTGTGGTTAAACAAACACTTATTTTTTGTCTTTTTAGTGCATAGTCAATAAAAGCATTTAATATTTAAAAATGTTTTATATTATTTTTAAGTTTTTAATATTAACATACTAAATGAAAATATAAAACTATATCATACTTTAAACTGATTTGACGCTTGTAGTTGATATTATACACATCATAAGATGTTGCTGCTATAAATTAAAATGAATACCCCTTATGTATATAGAATATTTAGTACTGTGTACATAATAATATATGCATATAAGTGATTAAAAATATGAAATGTCCTTTTAACCCTTCAGCATTTCATTGTTTTCTTTATTTTCATTTATAACATAGACTTTGGGATTAAACCATTATTATTTATTAAAAAATAATAAATTTGATTTTATTTGTTAGATATTTTTGTTTACTACTGAAATAAATTTTAAAAGTTCTCATTTTTTGTTCTGTAAATATTTAAAAAATGAGATCGTAATCAAAATAAAAAGCTTCATATGTTATCATTTCTAGAAAGATTATTTTCATTTTATAAAATCAATGAAATCTTTATTATTTGCCTTTTTTAAAATATCTGAATGAATATTGACTTCTTTTTCATATATCTAATGAATTATGCTTTAAAAATTTAAAAAAATTCAATATTTATTGCAAAATTATATTTTCATTATTTGTTATTATAACTAGTTATCTTACATAAAAAGCTAAGCTTCTAAATTGCTTTAAGGTATATTTGCATTGTTTGCTAATTTAATATTCTAATTCAAAATAAATTATTACATAAAAAGTATCTAGAATTGTAATAAATTTGCAAATAAACACATTTTGATTATTCAAATTTTTTCTTTAAACAATGTCATAAAAATGGTGACACAAAAACTTGTCAGAATACAAAAAAAGCACTTGTCAGAGTGGAGCTAAATCCTATTATCTTGAGGAATTTTCCAATTTTCTTGCTGTCTATGGAATTTTTTCAAACTAAAATTTTATATTATAATATATGTAGGAAAATACACATATTATATATATAGGAAAATACACATATTATAAAATAAATTTTGTGTAAATTCTCACTAAGGGTAAATTATTATAAAAATGGAGTACTGCACTTGGAAATGTGGAAAGGTTGAGTGGAAAATGTTTAATCTTTTTACTTTGATTGGAAATTTTTAATTTTTTTTAAAAATTGTTTACTAAAACTATATTCGTAAATGAACTTCATTTAATACATATAATTTTACTTTAAATCAATTTCACATGTATAGCATCTGTATCTCACTAGATATTTCTGCAATAAGGTAATATGCATACTCTTTATTATAATGGTCAGGGTAAATCTTGGTTTGATGTGCTGGAGTCTTACTGCATCTGCCTTACAGGGTGACACCAGGTCATTCGAACTTATAAAATTTATATAGTAGGCAGATATTTACTGTTAAAATCCAAATTTATTTTATATTGACTGTTAGCCCTTGCCACTAGCTCAAGGGAATGCAGAGATTTATAATAAGTACTTATTCAACACTTTATTCAAAAAAGATTTAAAATCAAAAATAAATTTTTAATATTTAAAAAAAAGCCACTGCCAGTAATAACACACAAAAACATTTATTAACGCACATATCTAAATATTTCAAATTGAGGAATAAAATTTACCTTGGTTAGATTTTAATATTAATTTTAAATTTAAATTATTTGGAGTAAGCCCACACAGATGGACAGTTTATAAAAGTTTGTTTTATAATGTTGAGTACAGATAAGCTACATAGATTGCTCATTTAAAAACTTTTCAAAAAAAAACATTCAATCTCAGACTAAAAGTTTGTAGCCAACCCAACACCTGCTTCCTGATATACAGATGCAACGAATGCAATATGAAGATGCTAGCATAAAACCATGCTGTCAGGAATGTGTGTCTGCAGCATGCTATTATTTGAAGGACATGATCCTCATCCAGTACAGGAATGTGCATCTGTCTGGCAAAGGAATCATGCATATAATATTTAAGAGAAATGCTATGTATGGGGGAGAGCGGTCTATCCACCGACTTATAGTCCCTATCCATAGAGCTAAAAGGGTCAATGTTGCAGGAAATATATCTGTATCCATTGCAATGTAATGACTATATCTTTGGGTCATGTATTCAATTGGGCTTTGCCCTGTATGCTAAACATGCTTCACATTACATTAATACAAACATCCATGTATCCCTCCACCAACATTGACCTAACTACAAAACAAATAGCCTGAAATTAAACCCCTTCAAAATACATATAAGTGATTAAAATATAAAGTTATTGATGGAATTCCAGAGGAAAATTTACAGTAAAGTAAATCCAATGGCACTCATCATAAGGTGCTGCATTGACAACAATAATTTAAAAGATATACTAATAAATATGTTTGGACACTCAGCATGAGGTATCATATATATATATCGATATATATATATATATATATATATATATATATATATATATGAAAATTTAAAAAAACCTAAATGTTAATGAATCTATGCAGCTATCTATGCCCAACTTAAATTTAATAAATTTTAGTTAACAGATAAAAATAAATAACCTAGTTAAATACAAAAATAAATAAATAAATAAATAAAAACGAAAAATAGAAATGATTGAAATAGCAAACTTATATAAAAATAAATATTAATAATTGATTTATAGTTTTATTCTTAGTCAGATAAGAGTCCATTTATTTATATTACTTCTTTTTACAGATTGACTACTTATTGAAGATATATTTATTTAAAAGAAAGTTCAATTGGTAAAAGTTTATACTTTCCCTTTGATCTTGATGACTCCTCCAGATTTCATTCAGTTTATGGAAGTTCTTGCTGATCCTATTGTTTGCTAATAGTTTTTTGGAGACATAACTGCTACAAGCCATTCATTTGATCAGGGTCTGTCATCGGGAAACCTCGGCTGGTGGATGCAAAGGAAATTAAATCTATTGCAAGACTACTACATCATGGAGTCTGCAATACAGCTACAGTTCATATATAGCTTAGTAGTCAGAATGCTGCAACAATTATTTTGCCTTTTATAATTTTATGGTCCTCTTATCAGAAATCCAAGGGATCAATCTAGCATGATGTCACTTATTCTAATGTTCCATTTATGGTTTGTGCTGTAGCTTTATGCTTGTGTTGGTCAATCTAATTTTTTTATTCTTTTATCTGACCTTTTTAATTATTTTAAGTGCCCCAAGGGCTAGTTTGCTTTAAAACAATCATTTAATTAATAAAACAATCATTTCCATTTTCTAAAATTAAACATGATAGAAATCATTTATTTCCATTTTCAAAAATATCAATCTTTACTTTTTTTTTACAAAAAAAAAATAGTTTTTTTTTTTTTAAAAAAAAAAGTTTTAAAGTTTTCCATCTGTGCAATCTATATATGTTAAACACAACTCTTTTCATTTTGGATTTTAGTTTTTAATAAAATCAATTTTTATTTATGATCATTATTATTTTAATTTTGAAATAATGTAATGGCATATGTATACCATTACATTATGTATATATCATATTTAGTATTGTATATAATTATATATGTATAAGAAATCAGTAAGCAACTCTTCTGGTTAAAATTGTTAACATATGTAAGTAACCAATTTAAATTATTAATGTGTCCTATAATATTCATAGAGATTTTAAAGAAATGTACAAAATTTCAATAAATTACTTTAAACTTAAACCTATTAAATATTGATTTTAAAATGTTATAAAAATATTATTAAATTAAAAGGAAAAAATCTTTCTATCACCCTCTCGTGAGCCTTATTTAAAACAAATGAAAGTTCTAAGAATAATTTTTAACTGTGATATATGAAATTATTAAATATTTTTAATATTTTTCCACCCTGTTCTATATCTAAGGAACTAGGTGATCTACTAAAAAAATATATATCTAATAGAAACTATGCTAGTATTACTTAGTTATATAGATTCAAGCAATTCAATTAAATTAAAATATATTAAACCTCAATTTTGAAATTTGATTCTTACTTGAAAAAGATAAAAATTTAACAAATAACAAGTAAATAACAAACAAACTGATTTTTCAACTTCAATAATAAGCACTTAAAAACAAATACAAGTGAAATAAATATACTTAAAACTGATTAAATTAGAATTTTTAAATATTATGATAGAAAATTACAGTTATTAATCACTAATACTGTAATGTGAGTTCTTAAATCATTTTTAGATGTAATTTCACTCTTTCTATTATATTCTAAATAACATACACACACACATATATATATATAGTTTTTAAGAGATAATAAAAAATAATCATAGGAAAATAAAAATATACTTGTCATTGAAGTACATTATTACCCAGAAATTCTGTTCACTTTTTTCTAGAGGCATATTTTGCAAGCTTGAATAATCATTGATTACTATGTGGTACTGTTACTATATCTACATATAGTGCTGTCCTATCCACACTTACAGATTAATCAATAGCTATGGAGCAGCATTAAAAGAACTGCTTCTAATAGCATATATTATATGTTAGACACCAGTTATGTGATGGTTGCTGTTGAACTATTTTAATGATCATTTTAAAATATAGAAATCAGTGAGCATAAAATGTGAATTACAGAAATATAATTATTAAAATAATTTTGTTGTAATCTAATAAAACTCAGCAACGTCCAATATCTGTCCTTTAGTATCACTCTTAATTCATAAGAAAACCTTAAATAGATAAATATCTCTTCAGGGATTCTAAACATTGAGTAAGGATTTCTTTAAACATATCAACAGCTTTTATATATATAAAATATTAATGCCATATATTGATTTTAAAATTGAAAAAAAAAAAAAAGAATATGTTAGCATTAAAAAAACAATAATATTGGAAAACAGTTAAATGCAGCCCTAAAATATAAATTACAAGCAATAATTATTATTTTTTCTAATTTACAAATATGATAGATTTTTAATATGTATTTGATATCACAACCATACCAATTTTCTGTTTTTTAATAGCTTGCTTTTGTTTTTGATTTTTTTATTGATTTTACAATCACACAACATCAGATTATATAATGCTTTAAGAAGCAAACCAATAATTATAATATTCCAGTGCTTCCACATACTGCAAGATTGAGTAATACACATATTTTGGATGGTTTTGATTATTAAATTTCTATCCAATGGTGTCCTATCTTTATATCTGACAGGGATTTAATGACTCCTGTTATAGATTATTCAAACTTGTGGTAATTGGAATAGGAATATATAATTATTAAGTGCAGGAGGAGAGGGAATAGGGTAGACATTGGACAACAAATGAAAACAAAATTTAAATTTCACTATCATATGCAAACTGATTGCTAAATAATGTTTTAATTTAGAATCAAAATTATATAATATATATAAGGTTTGGCCTTAGAAATTGTCATTTAGTAGTAATTGATAATTTGTTTATAGCATCAGAAGTTAAAAATTATTTCTAGTTACATGGAGCATTTCTAATCTTTATTATAATAACAATCCATGAAAATATTTAACTCAACATATATATAAATGAAATATTACCCAGATAGTTCTATGTATAATTTATTAAAATATATGTATACAAACTAATATTTGGAACAGGTCACATTGGTCATCAACTGAGTAACAAATATTATAAAATAATTGTTATCCAATTGATGACCAGTGTGACCTGATTGAAGAATTGGTATATATATATATATATATATATATATATATATATATATATATATATATATATATATATATATATATATATATATATATATATATATATATATATATATAATTTATATACAGATGTACCCAATATTTTATTTATATCTGTAGCCCATGAAAATCTTTGATTTAATATATATGTATATATTATCTACAGGCTTATAGATATTCATTGCCCTGTGTGATTTAGCTTGTGGCCAAATCAAGAGTTGAAATTAACAGTTCTTGGATTGATTCTTATCTAAATAAAACAATACAAAAATTTTCAGTTGATCAAATTAAATAAGCTTGTTGCACTCAATTTGTCATTTGAATGTTTAAATATCAGGTGATCTCTTAAATAACTATTAATCTAGTCATATTTATTTAATATTCATTTTAATTATAGTCCACATACTGACTAGAAAAGTAGTATCCTCTAGTCATCACTTAGATATGCTTAGTTGAAATTCAAACTTTAAATAAATATATATTCTATGGAAGAAAAATTGAAGTTTGAGCTAAGCTAATATGTGTCTATTGAATGCTTAGTATAATTCTATTTATTGCTATATACAAACTCTCATGAGCAGTTTTTAATCTATTCCAGAGCCTCCTATGAATAATCAGAACATTAGATAGTAGTGATATTAAATTCCCATTTCTATATTAGTTTCTTATTTATGATTATAGTCAATGAGGATTTTAGATTTAAAGCTCAAAATAATGCACTTATATATGGAGCAGTCTTTTTAAACTAGTAATAATATCAAGATAATAATCTGAAATTTAAAAAAAACCCTTAGATTTAGAATATAAACTAACTTGCTTGATGAAGGTCATAAACTAAAAATTATTTAGAAATGTGGATATAAAAGCATTTCCATTAAGTTTACAGCAGAGAATTGCTACTGAAAACATATGTTCAATGCAAGGGGAAAAGTCATGTGATGTTTTGATGATGCTTACATACTTTGTAAATACATTAAAATAAGTCATTATATTATCTTGCTTTTAGAAGGGCTAATCATTGGTTAAAACTTAGGACAAATAATTTGAATATAAATCGAAAGATATTTTTAAATTTTTGCTTAAATAAACTTCTTGAAAACTTATATAATATGATTGGATGTTTAGTTAAATAAGTATTATTTTAGTATTTATAGTTATCTTGAGAAACAGAAAAGTTTATGCATAAAATTTGCAGACAATATTTAAAATGCATTCGATAGTGATCATAAATTTAATCAAATGTTATATAGAATAAGAAGAACTTATAGAAATTTTGGAATGAACCTTATAAATTTAGTAGAAACTTTTCTCCTAGTGATAAAGATCTCACTGACCAACCCAGATTAACATGGTTTTTTTTATACATCAGCTAATAATAGTTAAATACCCATTAAACTGAATTAGATATGAACTAGCTACCAAAATAAAGTTTCTTTAATCTAGAATAATCTGGTATAATCTTGAATAATTACTGGATAGTGAATGTTGTATTGCTCAATATTTTCAACCACAAATCAAATCCACAATTGTTACTAAGTTTTGTCTTCATCAGTGAGCAGTAGAATTCAAACCTGAACAAAGATCTGTATGCATTTAGCAGTCATTTTTTAGTCTTACTTAATCCAATAACTTGGAAATTAAAAAAATCCATTAAGCCTTAGAATTCAAGCTAAGACAAAAGTCAAAAACAAATCAGAAGATGAGGACATTAGAGCACTATACTACCTAATATCTATTGATTACTCAAGATTACAATTGATAATATTAGAGTAGAATGAAAAGAATTGAAATCATATAAATATCATGAGTCAAGTTATTGTTAAAACAAAAACTGTCTTGCATTGTTAGCTGAGAGGTATCACAGCCACCATGTAAGCAGGTAGTTGGTTGCAGACAGTTGTGGGTTCGCATCCCAGCCAATGCTATGATACGTGAAAAAAAAAAAAAACTAAATTTGATTAAAATTTAGGAAAAAAATCCAAGGTTACCTGATCTGGAATTGAAACTGAGATTACTGGCATAGCTGAAAGGTGTGTTAATCACTAAATTGTAAGGTTATTCTAAGTGATAATTAAGGATATATTGACATTAAAATTAAGCATTGATCAGAGAGCTGTAGAGCAGGTTAATAACATCTAAATATTTTGTTGCTTTGTTGGAATGTAGTTTTATATGAAGATGAAATAGGAACAATTATGAAAAAAGTGAAAGTGATAACAATTAAAGACTGTTGATATTTGTATTTAATTGAGAATAAAAGAGAGATGCTAAAAGAATAATAAAAGCAATGAAACTTTAAATAAAAAGGATGATAGAGATTTATTAATAAGAAAGAATAACTGAATGAAAAAGAAATTATGAAAGTTATGAGAAAAAGACTTAGAAAAAGAAAGAATTTGATTAATGAAGACAAAGTTTTGAGTATTTAAAATGAAAAGCAAAAGTAAAAAAATCTATGCAATAGATGTAAGATTTGAGAGACTGGACTGTTGGTAAACATTAATGATAATGGTGTTTTTAAATGCTTTTATTAAAGTTGGAAAATTGGTTTGTTTGTTTGTTAACTTTTGAAGCTTTTCATCTTAGAATAAAATTTAAAAATCAAGGTTAATTTATTTAAATTCGATAGAATAGCATAGAAATTAGTATATAATTAAGTTACACCAGCCTAATCCATTTAAAACATTTATCTTTTCAGTGCATTGACTAGTTTCATAGATATGAAATAGAGGATAGGAAAATATTAAAGATATCCAATAACTTCACATATTGCAGTAAACAATTATTCTTAGAACTTTAATTTATTTTAAGTAAAATTGTGAGAGAGCAGTATAAATATTTTTCTTTCAATTTAATAACATTTTTTAGCCATTTTAAACTCTTAATTTATATCTTTTATTTAGTATGTGTATATAATTATATATATATAATAATTCAGTAACTAAGTTTTTTTATTTAAAGTTTTTATTTTTCTTTTAAAACAATTTTTTTTTAAAAAAAGCTAAACTAGAAAACTCAGATTATTTCAAGTGATAGCAAAAATGTAAAAAAGAAAACCTACAATAATTATTTAAAACAATGATTGCAAATTTTCTTCTTTAGCATTTTTTTAAAACAACAACTGTTTTAAAATAAAAACTATCAAACAATTTAAAATAGAAAACTTATTACTGTTTTATTACAAATATATAATTATGTGCACATGCTAAATATAATATATACATTAAGAATATATATTAACATACTGCAAAAATATATAATGACTTATATGCATTATATATGTGTTATTAATTTAAAGTAAGTTCATTTATAATATAAATACATATATTATTATGTATGCATACTAAATATGATATATACATAATGGTAAGTATAGGGGATTTGAACTCAGACTTTCAAGCACCCTTCAACTATCCACACTATCTCATACAACTGATACATATGACCACACACATGTAGAAAAGATAAATAATCATCAATATACATATTTTGTGCTAAACCAGCACTCATCAGTTGGTCCAGATTATCATCCCCCACACATATATAATCAGTGCATCAGCATGGAATTTGGGTTTTCATCATCAGATTTTCAATGATATGGATGGCTGAAAAGTTGGAGGTTGGAGTAGATTGAAGTCTGTTCATTAAAGTATGGAGATTTGCTATCTTAATATATACTGAGCACTGATTATATATGTGTGGGAGATGATAATCTGGACCAACTGATGAGTGCTGGTTTAGCACAAAATATGTATATTGATGATTATTTATCTTTTCTACATGTGTGTGGTCATGTGTATCAGTTGTATGTGATAGTGTGGATAGTTGAAGGGTGCTTGAAAGTCTGAGTTCAAATCCCCCATACTTACAATCAAGCTCCCAGTTTGTGAAGAGTGCCTCGTTTTCAAATATATACATAATGGATATAATTTTTAGCTTATAACAGAAATATCTAATGATATACATATATCAACTATAAGTGTCCAGGCAATTTAAAGTAAACATACAGTTTTACATTTTCATTTACTGTGCCAATACTTAAAACTTATAATAGAGATTTTTTTTTAAAATATTAAATGCGTTTATTGACCATGCACTAAAAAGAAATAAAATAATTTGTTTTTTCATCAATAATTGGAGTTTTTAGATTTAACTTGAAATAAAAGTATGGGAGTCCAGAAATTAATTAAGTCAATCCCTATTTTTATAATAAGGAATTGACAATTTCTGGCTGGCCCCCATGCTTTTATTTCAAGTTAAATCTAAAAACTCCAATTGTGGTTGAAGAAACAATTATTTTATTTTATTTTAGTGCATGCCTAATAAAAGCACCTAGTATACAAAAAAAATGATCTCAATTTTATGTTCTAATTTCAATTTTTTTTTTAAAAAAAAATAATATTTTGCTATTTAAAAAGCATGATATAAAAATAATATTTGAAAATCCAATTTTTTAAAGCCTTGACACAAACTGCCCTGCGTGGGCTGGTGCCATGATAGAGTAGCATACAGTGGAGATCAAGGTCCACACTTTGTTGCCCAGAACTTCTTACAAATTCCCAAACAAAAACTATTTGATTATTTTCATTTTATTATACAAGCTAATTGATAAACAATTCTGAGATTAAATCTATACATTATTAGTAGCAGCTCATTAATTTAGAAGAGATATTATTTATAATTCGATAATTTAATTCTGCAAATAATTTTTAATACTGAAACACAACATTTGAAAAATGAATAATAAACTTAATATTCTATTAATTAAAAATATATATTTTTAAAAAGTTATTATTTTGAAATTTATGGCTTGCTGATTTATTACCTGTTAAGTTTTATATTACCAGTGAGCCTTTGTGAATAGTTTAACATTCATTTTGAAATATTTGCTTATATAATAATTTTAACAAAAAATAGAAAATGCCAAAAACAATAAGATGAAAAAATAAGATAAATAATGTTATCAAGGTAAACAGAGAAATGATAAATTTTATTAAAAATGTATTTAATTCTAAAAGATCATGGAATCATTACAAAATAAACATAGCTGATACTGTTGAAATATTTACTAATATATATATATGCACCTCAAACACATAAAAATTCATTAAAGTTTACGAATGACTTTAAAAATTGATATGCTAAAATAAATTGTATTAAAAAGATGGCAAATGCAAATGATCAAATATCAACACTGTGGCATGGGGAGAGGGGTGTATATACATGTATTTAAAATGCTATATTGCTTCCATTCATTCTGGATAATCTGAGAAACAGTCCAATCTAGTTTGTCTTTAAAAACACTCAAAAGGATACCCACAATGATGCACGCCAAATATTATTCAAGAGTCATGTATAAATGCAAATCCATGTATGTTTATATAGTGTTAAACTATAGTAGCATATACATACTGACAAATACATATCCAGTAACAATCATGACTGCTGCTGATGATGATCAAATCTCATTGCTTATGCTTATTACTCTATTATTTAATTACTCTAAACTGGTTTTGAAAAAAAAAAACTATATAAGCATTTGTCAATTTATCTTGGCAGGTCATTATAAATACTGTATAAAAGTGCATGAACATTTATTTGCAGATGATTTCCAGATGATCTTTGACATGCATGAATGCAAAAATCCTTCTAAGAACAACTTTCCAAAAACATTTCCAGTCATGATGAACTATTTCTAAAACCAGTTGATATAAAATGAAGGAATGGAATAAGAGTTGTATTTTGATTCTATATCCCCAGTAAAAATTAAAATCTACAGTAAATAAAATGTTTGATATAACAATATCCAAACATTCAGTTTATTATGGTGATATATCAGCAGAGAGATAAATTAATTTTATCATCCATTGCTAGTAGCTTCTACCATTATGTTAACAAGTCCAGATATGCCTTTATTTTGAATCTGTAAAATATACTAAACTACAGCAAAATATAGTCATTTTCAATGTAAGGAAATGGTATCTCTTATTCCAAATGTGATATAAAGTTACACAGAGCAAGTGTTAACTACTATTAATTTATATTTGTATATTCTCAAGGACATTAAGCATTGGTTCATATTTTTCTATTTCATTATTTAAAATCCGTATCAATAAGAAATCTATCAATTCCCAAAATCTTCTCCTCATTAGAAAAACATCATAATTTCATTATTTGCTTCCTATTTGAATTAAAACTGCTACATTTTAATATTAAATGAATATTTTTTATTCCTTACCTATATAAATCATATAACAAATATAAGTATCTTTTTCTAGTTCCTAGAATGTGATTTTTTGTCTAGACTTTTCATTCTCACTTTAAAAAATAATGCTTTACCTGTATTGTTAGCATTTGTAACGTTCATTAATCAAATAACAAAGAATAGTATACAACTCTTAATAATGAGCTGCTAACTCTATAGAAATTAATTTAATGTACTTTTTATAAAGTTTGTATAAAACAGTTGTGATATCATTCAATTAAATACATATTAACATCATTATAATTAGCAATATTAACTCCAGTAACAACAACAAGAATAGAAAAAGGATAAAAAGTTTAAAAAAAAAGGGAAAATGCTTAAAGTCAGAATTATGATGCATGTAATGTTTAGTGCATAGTGGTAGAATGAGATGCTTATGATAATCAGATTCTGCATTAATTTAAATGATTAAGAATAGTAAGAGATATAAAAAAGTGTTAAGGATTACTTTAGATAAATAATTATTAATGAAATTGCTATCATAGTGCCATTTTTAAAATAAACATAAAATAATAAATTTCCAAGTTTTTTAATACATCATCAATAAATATCATTTATGGCAAAGGGTAGGCTGCTTCTCAGAACCATAACAAATGAATATATACATGTAAACAATAAATAAATACATGGAATAAACAACTACATTTTTTTTAATTAATAAGATTTTTTATGATTATTGCAAATAATCCTTCAACTTAGAAATCAAATTTAAAATAAAGAAAAGACTACAAACTACAATTACCTTCAGATAAAAAATTATCTTTAAAATATTAATTATCAGGTTTAAAATGTCTCTTAATAGGTAAAATTGCTATATGATCATTTCTCTGGGATTCTCCAGCATCAAAAACTTTTATCAGTGTGTATTAGCTTAATTTTATTTTTTAGGATTTAAAAAGTTTATTTCAAACCCTCATTATATTCAGTATGTGAAAATAGTATTGACAATTTGGTTATATGTTTTCAAATCGACAGCAACATTTTCAGTGATAAAAAAGATATTAATAATTAAAAATATAAACATCCAAGTGTTTGACTAATTTCATAATCATTTAAAATAAACTCCAGGTGATAAACAATGAGTATTGCCAATTCCTCTACAAGCTTTATGATAAATGCTTAGCCAGAGCCATCACTTAAAATATTTCTGTCAGGAACCCCTCCCCAAACCCCTGGCCATGGTTTTGTGCTTTGGCACTCCTCAGAGAGGTGTTAGGGTAGGTTCAGACACTAGATCTAAAAATGCCAACCCAAAGCCAACCACTTATCTAAAAGTTATCTATTGAGTGGAAAATCTGAAACATCTACATGTCTTCAAACCCAGCTATCCAACTCAAATAGCTATATGGGGCTGATAGACCTTCAGCCATACCATATATATTGCTAACACTACTAATGTAGTGTTAGCAATATAAAATTGCATAAGACTTATGGCAGAGACTATAAATAGTCAAAATAAGAGTCATATATCACATGACCCTATCTCTTAAACTTGTAAGTTATAAACAATGAGGATTGCCAAATCCTCTACAAGCTTTATGATAAATGCTTAGCCAGGTGATAACAAAATTCATGCTGTAACTTTCTTCAATATATTTTTAGTAATTAGTGATATCTTGTGTTCCACATTCTTAAACTTCTGCAATGTGAAAAACAAAAGAAATGTAAATACCATGCCTTTCATAAAATTTTACAAAAAAAAAATTACTATTATTAGTGAATGACTAATGAATGAATAATGGAGTGTTATTTAATCCAGAAAAGAAAAAAAACTAAGATGTTTTTACATAATGCGCTTTTAAGAAATGATCACACATAAAGACTTCTAACTTGATTAAGAAATATACCAACAACCTGGAGAAAAAATAATACAAAAGAAAGACATAAAATCTAGAAGACTTCATCCTAGTCAATAAAATTTTTGGGGGATAGTTAAGACTTGTTTCATTATTTATTTTGTTTTTATTCTTATTATTTTCCTTTATTTTGATTTCATTATAAGTATTTTCAATTAGTTTAATATGATAATACATTTTAAAAATAACACATAAACAAGCCTTAAACTCAATTAATAAATAGAGATTTGCAAATATGTTGATCAAAATAAGTATTTTCTAACAATTTTTTTTAATAATTTGATTTTATAAAGTAAAATGTAAAACAATTGTTTTTAATAATGAGCTCATTCTTCAATAAATCCTTATAGAAAATGAGATAGCTATAGTTCTTAGTCTTGCCTGTGGTTTGGTAGTAAAGGTTTATGTGATTTTCTAACCCCATATTATCTTCTAATAAAGAATACCCATTTACTGACCAATGTGGAGATAGCTGTTTTATCTTCTGAGAGTATTTAGATACCCATTTACTGACCATTGTTAGAAATAATTGGGTACAGGGCTAGCTCTACTGGTCATGCAATCCATGCATTTAAGTGGGATAGCAAATTTTTGGACTGGCAAAAACAGCCTTAGACTATATAAACTATAAATCATAAAAAAGTTATTTATTTGTTGAAAACAGACTTCAGTCATTAGTTAAGTTTTAACTTTCATAGATGTTCTTAATAATCTCTGCACTGCCACACATTCTTAAAACACATAAATAAACATGTGTGGAAATTATTAAGTATATTTACGAAAGATATTAAACATGGACATAGGGAAATGAAGTTAAATTACTTTATGTGTAAATATAGAGTATATGAGCACAGACTTTTACTTGACCCACAAGTCTTCACTCTATCTCATACCACTAATACCCTTGAACACATATATGTTGAAAAGATATTTTGTGCTAAACCAGCACTCATCAGTTGGTCTAGATTATCATCTCCACACACATATGCAATAAGTGATCAGATATAAATTAAGATAGCCAATCTTCATACTTTAATGGACATGCTTCACTCCATTCCACTCTCCAACTCTTCAACCATCCATCCAATTGAAAATCTGATAAAGCCTGTCCATTAAAGTAATGAAGATTGGCTATCTTAATATATCTGAGCACTTATTGCATATATGTGTGGAGATGATAATCTGGACCAACTGATGAATGCTGGTTCAGCATGAAATGCCTATATTGGTGATTATTTATCTTTTCAACGTATATGTGTTCAAGTGTATCAGTGGTATGAGATAGAGTGGAGAGTTGTGGGTCAAGTGAAAGTCTGTGCTCATATACTCTATATATTATATGTTGATACAAGTATATAATAAGCCTGTATTTCAGTTATTTATGTGTAAATGTTTAATTAAAAAAAACAACAGATATATTAATTTTTAACAAAAATTTAAATTTTATATTTGGACTAGAGATAATCTCTAGTTTAATAAAAGATTTTACGGTATTTATTAGAGTGAATCATGTCAAAGTTATGCATGAAGTAAGTTTGGCATTTATAAATAAAAATGTAAGAATTTAAATTTTTGCATAATCAAATATTATTCTGCATATTTTTTAAAATCATAATCATTTATAATAATGTATTTATGATGCATTTAATATTGAACTGACAACGTTAATGTCAAATCAAGTGACAATAGCAAACACATATTATGCATTTATTTCTGGTTACATTATTGGTAATGATTTTGACCTTGATTTGAAGTTAAAAGAAAATCTTTAACAAAACTTTTAATGTGGAAGGAAGCTTTCTTTCCCGAAATGTTTGTTATATAAATTTGTATAAAACATCTTTAAAACAATTTCTCCACACAATAGTTCCACCCATAGTAATCAATGGATACTAGAAGATTTGTGCATAAAAACACTATCTAATGCCTACTCATCCAATACCCCAGAATAGTTTCTACTTTATGGCTTTCTTTAGCAAGAAGCCTTAGATTCGATAGCACCTCGATATTTGGATCTAATGCAACAACCCTTCAGCAGCCACCTTTTATCTTTTTAAGCCAATAAACATCACATGATCACCATTTCTTATGCTTGCTTTTATCTGTTATTAAAACAGGCAAAATTCTCCATAAAATATTGCCACTCAGTGCAAACCAAAGTAATCAATCAATGGATGCCAGAAGGCTTGTGCATAAAATCCCCACCTAGTACCTGGTCTCATCCAATATTCCCAGACTAGTTTCTAGCTTGTGGCCTTCATCAGTGAGGAGCCTTGGATCCGAGAGCATTACACGTAGATCTTAGGATTTAATGCAACTCTCCAGAAGCCACCTTTTATCTCTACTTAACAAACTCTACTTGGCAATACTGTATGGAGAGTTTTGCCTGTTTTTTTTTATCTTTTTAGTTAACTATAAAGCTATGAACACAGACCGAAAACAAAAATATTTTCAATCCAAGTTAATTCTCTTCTATAATCAAACGTGATGTTTTAATGGTTTAAGATCTTGTTTTAATATTCTTATTGAAAAATATTTAATTTGCCTTTTATATTTTAGGATTTAAATATGGAAACAATGAGACAATCTAACGTAGAGATAATTAATAGATTAAGAGTAAATCAATGAAGTTATTAGTAATATATTATTTCTCTTTCGGTTCTCTCTCTCTCTCTCTCTTTTTTTTTTTGGTAAAAAAAAAAAGTTTATGAATCATTTTCATTAACTTATGAGTGCTGGTTTAGCACGAAATACGAATATTTGTGATTATTTATCTTTTCTGCATGTGTGTAGTCATGTGTATCAGTAGTATGAGATAGTGTGGATAGTGAAGGGGCTTGAAAGTCTGAGTTTGGATCCCCTATATTTGCATTTTTATTAGCTAATGGTACTATTTAAAATTTGAGATCGACATTAAAAAATTTTATTAGGGAAAAGAAGAAGCAGAATATGCTATTTCATAGAATGACAAAACTCCTAGGGTCAGACTGGCTGTATAGTTATGGATGAGCTACCTGGAAAAAAATTCATTTGACCAAATTTGCAGCTCAGGTTTTAAGCATATCAGATGCAAGTGCTATCTTTTCACCATGAGCATCTTACAAAGTATTACCACTTATTTTTATAAATATGAACATTTACGTCGATATGTGTAGGCGTGTGTATATATATTTAAGCCCCGTTAACTTACATGTAATAATAAATGCCAGGTATTTTCTTTACGCGTTAAAAAATATTTTATCTATTCCTTTTTAACAATTTTTTTCACGAATAGGCTCTTTATTTCAAGTTGGTGTTAAAAAATCTATTTTTTTTAACGTTTTATTATTAATGTATACTATTTCTCTCGCACGCGATTAAATAATAATCAATAGCTGTTACTAAACGTTTCAATACAAGAATAAAGATTAGACAGAAAGCACGAACACTTTAACTATATTCACAACAACTTAACTCAATATCTTCTCTTCAAGTCAACAATAAACCTACTTTTCAAAAAAAAAAAAGCATATATAAATTTTAATTTTTAAAGAAGATTTTTATTGTATTCTTAAAGAAAATAATGCAAGAAAAAAAAACAAACCAACAAATTCTAAGATGCAGAATAATTGTACTGTTAGTTGTTTAGAAGTTGTATAACATTTGACCACTCAGGTGACAGTGAAAAACAAGTCTTTTCAATTTATTTATGTGTGAGCGTAAATCAGCTGAGAATTGATCCAGAAATCTTTAGCTTGGAATTATTCACTCTACCATTGCACTAAAACTGCACACAGTATATAAGATGCGGTGTTGTAATAAATTTCTTTATATGTCATAGCCAAAAAAATTTTTTTATAAAATTGAAACTCAAAATCATAAATATAACTTTACTCAACATTATATCTAAGTCTTTCTGACTATAAAAATATAAAAATGAAATACAGTTGATATTTTTTATGTGACGCAATGTTCTACGAAACTTCATAAACTTTAATAAACGCTTTAATATGTGTGTGTGCGTGTTTGAATATACATATAAATAGAAACTTTTCCCAGCGGTTGATATTAGGTAATACACTAGATTAATATCCCCAGCAGTGAGACAAATAAAGAAAAAAATAGTGAGTTTTACACTGCCTAGTCAAATCAAATCATGAAGTTGAGATTAGGAGATATAACGTTCTGAAGAAGATTGCTGGGGCAATCGAAACTGTAAACTGCAGAATATTATATGACATCAAATATATCAAATTCTGATCCTTTAGGCAATTTATCTGATATCATGCAATGCTATCGTTTATCTTCAACAGTCTTTTCTTTATGAAAGACTTTGAAGCTTCGATTAATAATAGCTCTCTATTATATTCTGCAACTATATCCTCCCAATAAAAGCAATAACATATGTGCATCTTTTTTAGAATACTTGTGAAATAATCTCTGAAGTGGAGTCTTAATTCTGATAAAAATACTTTTCTTAGAAAATTTGGCTTCTCTTCAACTTTTTCATGTTCCCCATTCAAGAAAGATGTAAAATTTTATACAATAAAAGATTTAATAGCATCATATCTAGTAAGTTAAATGATGCACAGATCAATTTAATATTCTTACTATCATATTTCAAAATATTACAGAGCATCTCAAATAAGCTTTTACAGTGATATTCCAGTATGATGTTAGAACTCTGCTCATTTCCATATCTTAATTTTTGACAAAAATCACTATATGCAATCAATTTATTTGAAGTAATTATTATGATTAAAAAAATCTGCTTCACTTTGTAAAATACAGCAGCAATACATTATAATCTGTATTGCATTTCGACATAAAAGTCTGCCTCTCTAGCAAAGAACTACTAAATTATTTAAACTATAGCATACTCTATAATAACATTCCAACCAAAAGTTGATGAGTATCTTTGTCAATATTGGCTGATGAAACACTCTTGAATTTTTTAAACATTACTTATAAAATAGTAGTCTAAATTATATTGGAAACATTCTGTAGGTAATCCTTCATATTTGGAAAATCAGCATACAGTAAATTAAGCAGACAAAATATAAAGATTTTGTTTTTGGTTCAAATTAAAAACCCAATCATCAAAAATATATATCTTTTGTGAATGTTCATGTTGCACTAACCATAAACATCACTGTCATAAAAATGAAAAAGAAAATTATATTAATGTTGATTGATCACATTAACATTAGCTATTTTGTCAGATGCCACAGATTTTTACCTTAAGTAATAATGTTTCCTTTCATGCCAGACTTTAATATTTTATTTTCATTGGTCACTATATATTATCATCTGACTGTAATTTTTCTAAAATAAAATACAACAGATATTTCCACATATTAAAAATATGTCAATCGTATCATCTGTTCAAATCAAGTCATATATCACGTGACTTAATTTAATAACCTTGTATTTACAAGTGTAATATAATGTGTATGCTAATTGCTCTAAACAAGCTTTCTTTTTGATAAATGCCACAAAAGAAAGCACTTAAAATCTCTATTTAAAATTATCCCTATCCCCAAATCGGTTTCATGCTGATGGTTCTTGTCAGTGAGGCGCTAGGACATTCAGATCCCAGATCTAAAATACATGTAGATGTCTGAAGATTTCAGATTTTCTATTTAATAGTTAAGTATTATGTAAATACTGGGCTTAAGTTTGTATTTTAGATCTAATGTCTGAAGGTTCTAGTGACTCACTGATGAGAGCCATCAACTAAAAACTGGTTTGGGAATAGTGATAATTCTAGATAGAGATTTTAAAGACCTTTTCTTGTGGCTTTTATTGAAAACAAAGCTGGTTTAAAACTATTAGCATATTCATTATAAATATAGTAGAAGAAAAAGAGGAAAAATGAGGTGTTTTTTTTTGTTTGTTTATTTGTTGACCATAATTATGATCTAAGGTGTTGAAAGTATACTTGGTTTATTTATTTAATTTTATTGTCTATTATAGAGTTTTAATATTACATATGTTATAACCCTAGTGTCAGGAGTGTAACCACTACATAGATTTGAAGAATAAAACAAGTGTGTGTACATATGCATGCAGTAAAGAAAGAGAAAATATGCAGCTCATAAATTAATAAACATCACATGATCATCATTTTTTAATAACAGTTCATAATTAAAAGGCATTTTAAGATTTTTTTGGTTTCACCTATTTTAAATCATATTATAAATAAAATTTTATTGATTCCTATAGAAAATAGAATGGTAAGTTCAAACCCAAGAAAAAGAATTGTGAATTAACAATATTTTTTAAATTATAAATAAAATAATAAAAGCTGACAAAGAATTTATCTCATGTAATGTCTATACATAAAAAGAAAACAAACAGCTATTTCTTTTGTTTTTTGAAGAATATAATGGAATCTTTTTCTCTAGGGTCTGGGATGGTAGATATTCTGGCTAAGTACTTTGTTTAACATCACCCGTACTGTAAATACATACATCCTAGTTATTATACACCAATGTTATTTTAATATACAATTTCATGACCTATATTCTAGTTACCAATGAAAATAAAATATTTATCTATTAAATTAAAATTCTAATTTTAGTTATTTCATTTTATATTACTCTAGGTCTATGCAATTGAACATCAATTCATATCACCAGATATATTTATTGATGGTAGATTTAGTCATAGGAGCTAGCAATATTTACTAGCCAAATAAATACAGATTGTGATAGTGTAAGGGAACAAAATCTTCATACATATGTGTAGGACTTTATTGTCATTAAGTATAACTCTGTAATCTTAAATTGCAAATCCCATAAATATTAATAGAGTCTCTAGCTCATATAAATTATAGATTCCTCAAATAGGTCTCTCATTTTGGAGGATACACGAGGTAGATATCCTTAAATCAATTCTATAGTCATCTTATACCTACTTCCTAAATCATCCTGTTACATTATTGCATATATCATGGTTTTAGATTCAAATCCAAACTAGTGAGTTTATAATGAGAAGAATCAAGAGGCTCATTGTTACATGTACAATATATATGTAATAATTAATAATGTAGCTATGTGTATGTGTGTAAAATTGTGGAAGGAACTGTGTGTCAATTTTCTAGTACATATGTGAAGAGTAATTCCTTCACAATTTTACATATACATATAGTGGTACATGATTCTCTAAGACATCAAAGAATTTCTCTTAACAACTCACCTAACCAAATTAATTCATAAAATCCTTGAAAATTATTCTGCTATGATGTATATCAAATGTATTCAATAATAATTACTACAATCTTTTTATCTTCCTTGAATTTAATATATAGGGTATATGAACATAGACGTTCACATGCCCACCACTCTCTACTCTATCTCATAACACTGATACACTTGAACACATATATGTCAGATAAATAATCACCAATATACGTATTTCATGCTAAACCAGCAATCATTCGTTGGTCCAGATTACCATCTCCACACATATATGCTATAAATGCTCAGCAATATATTAAGATAGTCAATCTTCATACTTTAATGGATAGGCTTTAATCTACTCCACACTCCAACTTTTCAACCATCCATCTAATTGAAAATCTGATGATGGAATGCTCAAAGGCCACCCTGAGGCCAAGATTCTTGTCACATCCATGTTAACCTAAGGTCAATCTGTCCCTCATGTACAGGACATAATCCATTTAATATATATACAAGGGATGGGCAGACATCTCTACTTGATTTTATAAATTGCCATATTAGAAGCATCCTTAAAATCAGGTGGAACAAATTTCATGTGTTCATATTTAAAAAAAAAAAAAAAATCAAAAACTTTAAAAAAAAACCATATCATTGACATATTTTAAAACTTCGTCCTTTTTTATCATTATTTTTATTTCATTAATTAAATTAATTCTAATATAAATAGCAAAAATATTTAATCATTCTTTTACACACTCAAAATAATGGAATATCTTTATTAAATTCTCCAATTCAATTGCCAGTCTTAATTGTACAGCAACCTTTCTCAGGGCCATTCTCTTGTTCCACTCCAAAATATCATTTTAACATTTTTAAGCATTTATGAATGAAGCAGAATTTAACAAAAATATTACAATGTATTGAGCACTTAAGAGTTTTTAAATATTTTTGCCATTTATTTCAAAACTTCTTCAGATATCAATTAGAATCTACATCTTTTTCATTTATTTGAACACTTCATATTTCGAATTAGAATCTACATCTTTTCCATTTTTAGTTTCATTAATCTGAATATTGTTACATTTTCATTTACCATTATCAAACTTCCTCCACTCACAACTTTGACGTCATCCATTTCAGATAAATATAATAATGACTATTACTAATCATTATCGAAACTAGAGATTATCTCTAACACAGATATAAACTTTAAACCTCAGTTAAAGATTAATATATCTGATTTTTTATTTATATGATCTCAATCTAAATGAATTAATAAAATAGTATATATGATATATTATTAAAAACAAGACATTTGAATTCATACATCATTATACTTGAAATACTCCGTCCATTTATTTAAAATATTTTGATTGTTACCTTAAAAAATTCCATCTAGTGACTCAATAGAGTTAAGAAATCAACGTTTTTAAAATTAGAAAAATAATTAGGTAAACAATATCATGTAAAATAACATTCTCGTTTTTTTATACTTTATTGTACTGTAATGGATAAAGAAATCTAATCCACTACTTGCCAAAGCCCTCTTTAACTAATCCATCACAGAGGAACAATAATATATATAACATTAATCACCAAATTTTCCAATTATTGGAGTGGTGGCAGTTTATGTAGTTTTTCTTCCCTGTATTACCATCGAGCTATAAGTTGTTAGAAATTCAAAATGCTAAATGATTAATTGGTTGTAAAGATTTGTGTGATTTTCTATCTTGTTTCACTCTTTAGTTACGCGTAGCTAAGCAAGTATTTACAAATACTAGGTTAATACATTATACAGGCTTAAATCTGCATTTATATATGTAATATATGCGGGATTCGAACTCAGACTTTCACACGACCCACTACTCTCAGTGCCATCTCATATTGCTGACCAACCTGATCACACACATGTTGAAAAGATAAATAATCACCAATGGTGATTCGAACTCAGACTTTCATACGACCCACTACTCTCAGTGCCATCTTATATTGCTGACCCACCTGATCACACACATGTTGAAAAGATAAATAACCACCATTGCCTGACTGCAATTTAAAAAGTTTTTCAACTTTAGCCCAGAATTCAAACTCATGTTGTAGAAATGCATCACCATTACCCATGAAGCTCACATTATACCGTAATAAATCTTTCTAATGCCACTTTTTTAAATGTTAAATAAAAATCATACACAAAAAATATTTCCGCTAAGTTTAAACTGATAATAAGTAAATTTATACGAGATAAAATCGAAGATATATATACAGTATACTGTATTTATAAATCTATTTTTAAAAGATCTTCAAAAAGAATTCTAGTCAATACCTATAATTATATATATATAAAAAGATAATTTCAAATCAAATATTTGCACATATCAGCTAAAATTTGCACATATATAAAAATAAATCCAAATCAAATATTTGCAAAGTATTTGTTATATATATTCAGAAAACAACAGAAGGTTAACATTTCTATCACAGATGTTACAAATGAATTTTAGGGAATGAATAGCATACATTTTTAAAAAGGTGTGAATCAGAAGAAAAAATATTTGGCGTACATTATAGAAATTAGTTATAGGAATAATACGTCGCTCTTATTAATTGTCCTGCGCATAAAATATCTATTTGGCGAAAATCAATATATATACAGTATATTAAGAATTTGTTAAAATTAATACGTCACTATTTCAAAAAAAATATAGCAACGAGGTATAGCTTAAAAAATAAACTTAATAAACAAAACTGCGTAAATTATATAACATATGTAAATAAAAAAAATCATTCTACCCCACCCACCCACCCCACACAATAGAATTATAAAGTGAATGTTTAAGATAAAGAATTAATCGCTATAATTAGTAATTAGTGGTTGATGCATTAAATCTGACAGTAATTGTGTATGCATTGAAAAGTTTATTACGGCAATAATTATAATGATTAATTAATCCATCTTTCATTCAAAATACTTAAGTAATTTAATAGTCATTATTAGAGTTTTAAAAAAATAATACTTTTAAAAATTATAATTAGAGTGTAAATAATTGAGGGGAAGAATCACTTAGATCATCATCATCATCAACCATTATCAATCCACTGCAGGATGAAGGTCTCTCCAAGTTTAATCCATCTTCTCCGATCTTTAGCTTTTCTTCTCCACAACACCCCTGCACATTTTCTTATTTCATCCATCCATCTCACATGTGGTCTCTTTCTGGGTCTTTTACAATCTCTTGGAATCCAGTTTAAAATTTCAATTGTCCATCTATTATCATCTCTTCTAGCAATATGTCCAGCCCAACTCCATTTCAATCTTTTAATTTTTTCAATAAGGTCAGTAACACCTGTTTGTTGTCTTACCCATACATTGCGTTTTCGATCTCTTCTTGTTACTCCCAACATACATCTCTCCATACTCCTTTGAGTATTTACAAGTATCACTTAGATACTTGTAAATAAAACAGAAAAACGAATAAAAAGTGTATTTTAAAAATAATAAAATATGGAGAAAGATCTTATTAAAAGATTACAAAATAAAAACAAATTGGACACACAGTAAGTATTTTTGGTTATAAAAATCACATACATAGAACCCTTTTTAAGTATCCAAATAATAAAAAATGTAAACATGCATGCTCATAAACTGGGGCTAATAAATAAATTAATTATTCAATGTTTGACAATAAGTTTATTCAAATTACCAGTACTATGTTCTCACCAACTTTGATATCATCTAAAATAACCAGTACAACCACTACAACTGTTTCATGACTTTCAACCTTGATCTTCAGCTAGCTGCTGAACCCAGTTCTTGGGTATATTGAACAAAAGACCAACTTAAGATGGCACAGATTTTAAAGTTTAAAGTAGTTAAGATGCAGTCTAATGTTGTTAAAACATTTTAACAGTACAGCAAAATAGTTAAAGGCTGTATTGAAATAAACTAGTTAATCAGCTCAGAAAACAGCTGAAAATCATTGTAGTAAGCTTACCTTAGATCTTATAGTGAAGCAATTGTTTTGAATGGAGCTGATTGGTTAATTTAATATACGGCAAAGTTGGTTTGGATTGGCTAGAGTGTTAAAAATATTCTAGTAATAAATTTATATATTATTTCCAGTTTAATAATATACAAGTTTAGATTATAACATTGTGTATTGATTAATATATAAAGCATTACAATTTATAGTGGATTTTAATTTTGCCTTTAGCTATTTCGTTATAATGTTTACATACTGTATGGTGATTAATTAACTTCATGTTTTAAAATCTATGCAATATTGAGATCAGTATTTATATGAAATGGATTTCCTTCATTAGGTTGAGTTAGTTAGTTTAGCAGCCAGATGTAAATCAGTGTTGTAAACTGTGAATCAACTCTACTAGATAGACTAATTAATTCTTATTTTACCATGATGTCAAAGTTGGTAAATGTGTATTGCCAATGATTAAATTGACTGTATTGTTAAACATTGTTTGAATTGTTAATTTAAATAAACTAATTTTTAGAAATAATAAAATAGTTGGGAAAAAACAAAAACAAAATGTTATTATTTCCAATTTTATTTAAACTTTTCAAATACAAACAACTTGTGAATGTTAACACAAATACAAATACAGGTTAGTAATTACACATCGTTTCGAGTAGTATTATTCTCCACTCTTACTCAAAATGTTGTGTAATTACTAACCTGTGTTGTGTAGTTGTTTGTGTTGGGAAAGTTTAAATAAAGCTTAAAATTTTCTATACATTCAACATTCACTCAAAGATGTTGGAAATAGTCCAACATATCACATCTATTAATATAGATTTTAAATTCTGGAGTGATGGTTGCAGTCTGCAGAACGAACTTCAAAATGTTATTAAATGTGATATATTTTTGGTTATAAAAATCATTGTAAATAAAGTTTTCAGCAATACAAATAATCATATTTCAATCATATTTTCATTTTATAACCAATTTATTACTATTCATTTGGCCAAATAATCTGGAAATTTTATTCTCTAGGTTTAAAAAAATAAATAGTTAAACATTTATTTACCAATTGTTAATTGAATGGCTAGCTACTTTGACTGTAATCTGGTTATCATTCCCCCCATCCCCCAAACAAGCTGAGAATCTAAAAAAATTGTAAGTTTTATTTGCATTAAAACCTTTCCTATGGTAGGTGGATTTACTAAGCAATATGTGACAAGGCCTCCAATCCAGAAGAAGGTCTAACAAAGACATGGGGCTTATTGGCTAATGCAGCTTTTGAACTGGCATGGTGTTTTTATGCTTAGTTTATCTATTTTTCTAAACAACAAACCAAATTCAATTATACAGATAGTAGACTATTATTAATCTGAAATCCCTAATTCCAGGACTTCTTTGAATTTATGAATTTTTCAGATTTCAAAAATAAACCTTTCCCCCCTCATTATAAAACTTAACTCTACTGAACATTTAAATAAACATTAATTTTACCATCTTTCAGTGGCATAATTACCGAATCACAAAGGAAGGCAGTGCCTGCAGGCCCACACAGTTCAGGAGGCCATAAACTTGAAAATTTATAGCAAGGCAATTAAAATATATTCATGTGAAAACAATTATTAACTATATCTCATAAATTGATGTTATTATATGATATAAGAAATTGTAAAATATTTTGAAAAATCCAGAGTACCCTTCAGGACAACTAATTTATTTGATTCTTCTTGTAATTTTTTACACTCCCAGTAACTGTAGCTAGCATTGGAAGATCTTTTAGTAAATTAAAAATAATAAAAGATTATAAAAGAAATTTAATTGGCCAATCTTGCAATGTTAGCTATTGAGCAGAAGGAAGCATCTAAAATGGATTCAAAAGAACTGATTTTTGATTTTGCAAATATAAAAGATTTTAAAAGTGAGAACCTTTATTAAATTACCGTATATGATGTTTATAATATAAAATAAATAATTAAACATTTGTGAATACAAGAAAAATCAAAATTCCAAATTTTAAAATGAAGACCTTTTTGAATTTCTTCTTTTGGACCCAATTTTTCTAGTTATGCCACTGCCATGTATAGTTGGTATATATTGAAACAGATTTTGTATACTGCATAAATTTGTTGTATTAATAACAACCCCCCCTTTTCCCCAACTGATCCAACCCAAACCCTTATACCAACCATGATGACTTTATACCATACTTTTTACCACTCAGAACATAGACTAATTCTTACAGTTAATGATATATAATTTATTATACTTTAATATCCATTCATGTAACTATATATTTATTCCAATACAGACATAAGTGCTAAATAGACTTAGAGAGTAATAAGGTGGAGGACACAAAATTCAGATTAAATAAAGTGTTTAATAAGCAAAATATAAACATATAAATATAGGTATAGACAATAGAAACATATAAATATATATATAATATAGACACATATAATATAGTTATACATACTAAGACTTCTATAAACCCTCTTGTATTTGCTACTAGTCTTTAGTGAACTTTTATAGAGTGAACAAACTCATGCCAATAGCTTTAATTAAATGATTGTGGTTAAGAGAATCAGAGTATTTGACATTGAAAAATATTTATCTAAAGATTTTATTAACTTATTTTATTTGAATAGGCTCGAGCTACGTAGACGAACAGATGGAGGTGGTTTTATATAAATACGAAATAAAAGGTAGATGTACTGGTGGTTGCCTGGATTCAAGAGCCCTACAGTAATCAATTGGGGCATTAACGGAATACCGGCCTTGTACTTTGACAAGCTTAATGCCCCCAAGTAGTTCCGGGACACGACAACCAGCCGGGTCATTTCACCCCGGTGATCCAAGAGATTACTGGGAAAGAAACTGCTTTCATTCCCCAATGGTAGAATGGCGAGACCTAACTTCAGCGAAGGGAAGCATTGCCACAGACAATCACGGACAACTTGAAGTGATTTTTAAAAGACATTATACAAAACCTGGAAACTATTTGTCTGTTTCTACGCCACAACTGAGATCCATATCCCAATAAAACATACGGAGTAAATGACCGTGAAAACAATAATTAGTTATTTTACTCTGAAACTCTGACCCTTCAGTTGACGACGGTAGCGATAGTATCATTTTAATACAGAGAGTTATTTCTCAGATCATACGTGACATTAATATAACACTTTAAAACCATTTTATATATTTGAGATTAAACCTTAGATTGCAATGATATGACAATTTAACATAGATTAATAAAGAGACTTAACATTTACCAACTCGGAATATGAAAGAATATTTACTTTAATAAAACGAAATTACTTTTAAAATCTTGATCATTATTGAACACTAGTTTTACACAGAGTTGGGAAACGTTACTATTGGCATCGTTTGTTTAGGGAATAAACAACATAAAAAAATATAAAAGCATTAACTTGAATTATTATTACTACTAATTACAATTTTTATAAATTATTTCTAAAGACTAGAGCGGAGGATTAAAAGAAAAGAAAATTTACTGACAGGTTAAACAAAGCATGATAAATGACATAAAAACTTACATATGATTTACTTGATTGATAACATTAAGCTCGGAAGAAAGTTAAAGTTCGTGTAACAGAGTACTCTTCTTCTTCATCCAGCTTGGCTTGAACGTAGGCGCGCATTTTTGAAAGTTATTTACAAGGCATAGTCAATTTTGAAATCGGAAGCTGGAAGTTGTGAGGTATATGAAACATGATCAGTCAGCGGCACGAAGATCCAAATTGGCGGGGCAGAGACCAGCTCCTGGCACTTAGCCCATCAACATTGCGATTCACTGGTGAACTTCTTAATAAAGATGCTTAAATTATTCTCAACTGCTGTGCTGTCTCGAGACTACCTCTCTCAAACACGACCAAAGTTAGAATGAAAGTTTTTCTGTAAAATAGCCACTGCTGACCTTTCCGACTTGTTTTTATTTTAGGCTCCGCCTCCTTTCCAGCTTGACGATCAATCAATTTATCTGTTTTTAGCAATCTTTTAATTTAATACGTTATTTTCAAATTGACATAGTAATTACATATAAAAATTCCTTACTAATTTTGAATACAACTTAATTGCTTTGTACATTTGTGCAATTAGATTTTAATTAAAACACTGATCAAAGGAATGTGACTTTTGATCAGTATTTTTAAACGACTTTATACAATTTTAAAAAAACTATAATTTAAACAAATACGCCCGCACTGAAACTTTAAATTAAATGATACAAATTCACAAACCACGCACACACAAATATTATTTCATGGTTTGTGACATTTATATACGGGATCTTTACATATTTATTTATAACTATAAAATACATAACTAAATTTTATTATAATTTGAAATAGACAAAACCTCACTGCGGGCGAACAGTAGTTTGAATTACCGTACATGAAAACACCTGAAACGAAGATCGGTTCTCCGATCTGTCTGTTTCAATATATATATATATCTTAAACTATAAATTATGCTTTTATTTATGCCAACAAAATTTTTGTATAGCAATAATTAAAATAATAAATCTAAACAATATTTTGTAATTTTGTTTGAAGGATAGAAGTTTGTGAAATAGTGGTGTTGTATTAGTCATAATCTACTTCTATAAAGATTACAAAATAGTAAAAAAAATGTTCTCAAATATTCTTCTAATTTTTCTTACTATCTCTCTATCAAATAGTCATTTGTATCTTCCTGAAACTATCAGCTAGTGAGCGTTATCTTTGCATTGGTAACTTTTAATTAGAATTCAATAGAATATACTGAAAAAGAAAGATTACAAATTTAGAAAATAAAACCGTAAAAAGATAGAGAAAATTGTTTTATACCCATTTAAAAGTAAGACATATATTGCATAAAAAAAGATTCTAATAATATAAGAAGAAAAAAAAGTATTCAATAACTCAACTTCTGTAATAATGGACAACTCTAAGATAATCAAATAAATTATAAGAATTGGAACTAGGAAATTCTAACAAATTAAACAGAAGACTCAATTTAATATTGTAAAAAATGTCAAACTTTAAATAATTTAGTATAAAACAAATCATCAAGATAGCAGATGAAAGAAAAAGTGGAAAATAATTTAAAAAAGACTAAGAAATATTACTTCACCTAAAACATTAAGCATCCAATAGCTAAATAGTAGTAGAATTAGTAGCAATAGTAATAGTAGTTGTAATGATAACTTCTAAAGACAACAGTTTCATGATATATAATCTCACTAAGCATAAAACATGTCCCATTTAATCAGACTGACATTATTAGAATTTCTCAATTTAATATAGTTTATGATCCTTTGGCTCATCAAATAGACACTTTATTTCTTATCCAAACATTTAAATTATAGAGGTCTGTCAAATGAAAATATAATTTACTTTTTCATTTGATTTCATTTATAACATTAAATTTTGTTTCATGAAGTGAATTGGAGACTTCATCATACAAGTTATTAATAAACAAGGAAGAATAGGAAAAAAAACAATTAGACCGTGCTTTATAATACCATGCTTTATATTAATGCAAGATCAATTTGTTGACCCTGTAATGTATATTATACTATTTTATCTTTATAAAATCGAATCTTGCATTTAGATTTGTAGAGGTCGCTCTTGTAATAAATTAATCACTCAAGATGCATGTACTTATTTAAGTACTATATCATCAAGTAAAATTATACTGAAATAATTGGAAAAAAAAACCCAATTGTTACCTTTTTATTATGAACTGTAATTATTGAAATAAAGGTATGATCATTGTTTTAATAATGCCAAAGTGGCCAAAAAGACATCTTGGCACCTCTTGGATCATACTTATTTAATAAATAGAACTAATAAAATTTCTGTTCGAATTAAAATTAAATTTTAAGTTATAAAAGTAATACTATTAGTAATATATTAATGTTATATATATATATTACTTACAAAACTATTTTGACTAACAGTAGAATGTAAATGAAAAATTTAAATAAAACTAAATGTTTCTAAAGACATTCTATGCTTAATATTACATGATAGAAATAGTCCAATATATAATACAACTAAGGGACTAAGTTCCCATGCTAGTACTGTCACTGGTAAGATTAGCGACACTTGCAGAAGAGAGGAGAATAAAAACTCTCCAAACGTTGTACATATACTAATCTGTGTGTTATTACCAATAGTTGAACGTAATTGGAAAATTTAAATAAAGTTAAATTTTTCTAAAGACATCCAATACTTAATATTGGATGGTGGAAATAATTCAATATATAAATGCAAGTAAAGGTTCAAGTTCTATTCCCATGTTAGTACTGTCACTGGTCAGGCCAGCAACACCCGGAGAAGTGAGAGAAGAATACCTCTAGAAACGTTGTATATATATATACTAACTTGTGAGCTATTACTAATAGTTGAATGCAATTAGAAAATTTAAATAAAATTAATTTTTTTAAAGACATTCAATACTTAATATTTGATAAGGGAAAAAATACCATCATTACAAACCTCCAGGAAACCATTGCTCTCCATAGTTTGGGACAATGCTGGAGTGGCAGATCATGGAGTTCAAACTCCATGGATCGCTGTCACTTCTATTATAATCACTCATCAATAAACCATTCAATTATTTTTTTTTTTTGGTGACGCACTTGTAAAAATGTTAATAATAAAAATGTTTTTTTTTTATTATTATAAAAAATATTACGATTGTAATCTTTACGGTTTAAAAATCGAATAAGTAAAAAAAAAAGGATTCAAATATACATTGATAATAATAATAATAATAAAAAAAACAATTTTGATGAAGGTAGTTAGGAATATAAAATATCAACAACAAAAAGATAATTGATGGATTAGGGTAATTCATACTAAAAGATAAAAATTATCCTTAGAACATTCCTCATAGAAGATGAGAAAATGCAATAAGAAAGTTTTTAAATTACTCGGAATAATAAAGACTTAAAAACATTTACAAGACATTATTAGAGATCTTTTCTTTGCCAAGAGTTGCTGGCAATAGTGGATGTTGAATCGCTATCAATGAGAACGGAAAAAAAAGATTCATATTTGAAAAATAAATAAAAATGCGAAAATAAAAAAAGTAGTCATCATCATGAAAAAAATACTCATAAATAAACACGATTCACCTAAGAAATAAACAAACACACACATACGTACAAAGAATTGAGAGAGAAAAAAAATGAAAGCCCGAATCGCTGTGTGTATAAACAAATGTTCCACAACGCACAATTGTACTGCTGTAATAACAGTAACGGGATGATTGGTAGCATAAAAAAGTTATGATGACCAGGCCCTATGGTAACATAACTGATTCAAGACAATTTGATTAAAAAAAAAGGAAGAGAATAAAAGAAAGAGCAAAGATAAGTGATAGAAAAGATTTGGTAACAGCATCTAGCCTGGTGTTCTAGTTGTATTTTTATATTGGACTATTTCCATCATCTAATATGTGTATCTAGCCTTTGATTCTATAAGGCAGAAGGCAATACTTTTGATTGGATCTTGTTAATTGATTTTTCACATTTAATGTTTATATTTTACAACTATCTTCTTCAAAATAATTTAAAATTTCATAAACTACATAATAAATTAAATGACTTTAAATGATGAAAAATAATGGTTTTAAATTAAAAAAAAAAAAGAAAGGAATACATTTAAAATAATTATTGTTAATATTAAATTATTAATAAAAATTTAATTTTCGTTTAAAAAATAGTTATTAGAAATTTATATATAGTATATATAATTACAAATGCCTTGTAATGCATCCATCGAACAAGCTTATAACTTGGGATTCAAATCCAGAACAAATCAAATTCTTTTCAAGTTACTTACAATTTTTCTCTCAGAAAGATGACTTATAGTCAACCCAGTTAACCATCCAACATTGATCAGTAAATGGGTATCTAGTTATCCTTAACTAGAGAATAAAATAAGAATGTAAAAGCACCCAAACACTTATCATATGGTATCTGGAAAGTCAGGTAAGTAAAAGCGCTAGAGAGATCTTTATCTTGAAGTGGGCTATTAATTAAAAATGATGAATTATTATTATTTTACAATTACAAATTCAGTTAGTTTTATTAAAATCTTTTTTTTTTTTTTTTTTACAAAAGCATACCAAACAGTTTTACTGAATGCTCTGAATGATTGAGAACTTATGAAGAAGATGATAAATAATAATAATAATGGACAAATAAAAAAATTCCTTAATGACGACAGCTCTCTACTAAATTTCAGCAATGTGAGATCATTATAAATACATTCAATATATAATAAGATTAAACATAAAGGTGGGAGTAGTGAAGGAGAAAACAATTATTTAGCAGACTTCCAATTATTGGATGCTCTAAATGTGTGAGTATTTTTCATCCTTCTTTTATCTTCTAGTCCAGAGATATCCAATCCTTTACTGCTTCTAGACCACACTGGAAAAAGAAGAGTTGTCTTGGATTGCACATTAAATATACAAACATTATCAAAAGCGGATAAATAAAAAAAGTTCTCATATAATAATTCTAATTATACAACACCCCATTCAGAAAATCTTTTAAAATAGTCAAGCAGGTTCCAAGTTTGTGATCACTAATATAGAAAATATATGTATCTAGTAATAAAACATCATTAGTATTTGTTTATTATAAAAGTAAAAGAGCATGATATAAACTAGTAGGATATTTGACATTATACTTGAGAGCTTATATGTATTTATTTTAGTCACATTGCATCATATAATCACAAAACAATATCATATTTCCATATAAGTTATACATTTTGTGCTGAAACACATGGTCTGCAGACTGTGAATTGGACACCCCTGCTCTAGCTAAAAATATCTAAATATAAGTTAACTGACCATTATTGGATGGGTTGTTTAGCTATAAACCAGATAACTTTAAAAAAATTCCAAGCTTGTTGAAATCTTTTTTAAAATTTACTTAGCACTAATTCCAATTCAATTCATAGATGGGACAGACAAATGCCCTTACCAATGCATCATGAGACTTTTAATCTTATGCATAACATTCATTATCCATACAGAATTTGGGTTGAACATTATTCCCAAAAATACTTTTTGCATTCCAGAACTCTTAGTGGCAGTTTATTTAACTCCCACTAACTTAATACTTTATTTTAGCACTCAAACATTGATTGACAACAGAACTTTTTCAGTATATTGCCAACCTGACTTACTGAATACAATGCAATAAAAATAAACATACCTAATATAGTTATTATAATTTCATCTAATGATAATACTGCAGTAATGTATTCATAGCTGATAAATTTTAGAGAATCAAGTATATTACTTTGTAAATCATTTAATTAAAATGTTAAAATAGTTATCACTAGAAGATTTTATAATATTAAAAAAAGTTATATTTATGATGAGTGTTATAGACAATAATAAAAGACTATAGTTCAAATGATTTGATAATAATTATTGAATTGGCTAATTATGTGTAAAATAGTTATATTGTATATAATTGTAAATTCAATGTATAGAGATTTTATAGTATTATCAAAGAGAGCATTTAAGCCCCCCCCCCCACTAGCTTATTGTTTAACCAATCAAATTCTGAATTGTAAACCATGATACAAGATTTTCAGGATTAGTTTCAGGGGACCCTCCTTCATCAGCTATATTACTTTACAATTCAGAATTTGACTACAATATAAAAATCTTAGTTACATAATAAGATAATAAATGATGCTTAAATGCACTCATTCATAATACCTGAAGTATAGCTCTGAAATATGTTAATTATATAATAAGCTAAGTTCAATATTATATATAGTAATAATTTAATATTAAATTATCGGCAACAGAAATATGGTTTTCATTAAAAAAGATTGAAGTCCCTTACATGCCATCTACATCAAGTATATCAAATCATGAGATTTATTGAGACAGCATAGTCATAATTACTTAGATATTCAAAATAATAAAACTTCTATTACTCATGATTTAACAGCATTAGGATTCACAAAATATTTATAAATATCATCGCATTTGTTGTTTTTAAAATACTGTGGCAAAACTTATAGAAACATACACGCCTTGCATCTTAGAATATTAATCAAAAGTTTTTGTGCATAGTCTTGTGGCCAGATAATGTTAGCAAAAAAAAAAAACTTTATAAAATTATTTAGTTTTTATTTCCGATTACTAAATCATCAACTCAACAGTGATTCATGTACCCTCATGTATCCTATTTTAATAAAAGCTATTTTATTATTTCCAAAATCCTATTTTTATATTCCTTGTTTTTGTCATAAAAAGATAAATAAAATATGAACAAATTCTATTTCTTTCATTCTCTGTACAATTCTGTTAATCATACATTTTTTCCTACTCTCTTTCAAAATTTTGCACTACAAAATAAATATTCGATATTTTCTTTTCTATCTCTATGTAAACATCTTCAATCCAAATGGTTATTTCTGTATTTTTGTTATGTGATACAAACAGAATAGCTCTGAATAAACTATATCCAGTGTTTTATACACACTTTCAGGTTTTATATTTGTACTGAGAATTAAAGCACTAAAACACTCTTTATCAGAATCATAGTAAAAATAAGATATATGTCAAATTTCAACAATATAATCCATAAGAAAAATGGAAAATGGGTACTTATGAGTTTTCATGTAAACCAAGGTGGCACTCCATATTTTTGATAAATGTACATTTTTGAGAGCCTATAGTTTATTGAAGATGTTTTAGTTGCTAAATTAAAACAAAATTAATAAATAGATCATTAAAAATAGGAATAAATTCCGATAAATTTCATTAAGAAGCTTTATTTCAATTTTTTTTTTATATACTTATAACGTGGGAAATGACAAGTCACTCTTTATATTATCTTACTTGGTTAAATTCAGCATGTTTCTTTATGTCAGCAGTTTTTTTGATAAATTGTCATAATGATAAAACTTTGGGATTTTTCTGTCAAGATGCAGTACACTATTTCCAAAGGTACTTCCAAAAAAGTGTCTATTAATCGTCACGATATGATTGCACACTAACATGAATAATATAGATATTGTATTTATATATTTTTTTTCTGTTAATAAGTTAATCCCCCTTACCCCCAAAAAGAAATTGTAAATATTGTAATTAATTTTTCTATAATGATTTCTTTTTTAAAAATAACAGTAATAAAAAATAAAATGTAATTATTAAATACGACGATAACTAGCAGGCTTTTTTTTTTTTTGTAACATTTTTTGGGGATCCCAAAACTGTAGATTTTTGAAAATTCGAGTTGCCATCTTGGATTACTTGAAAAGTCTCAAGTACCCCAAATGATATGGAAAGTTATTGTGTGTATGTGCTTGGATATATTTGTACATAATGCAAAAATAATAGGTAACATATTTCAAAAATATATAAAATAAAATTGAATTATTGATTTTCAGAAATAATTTTTAAATGGTTTTAAAAATAATTTTTAAATGGTGTCGTAAATCTATCGTTCGCAGCGCAGAACATTTAATTAAAGCTTAGAAAAGTTAGAATAAAAACTAAAAATTCCAAAGTTTATTAACGATAAAATCTTTCAAAAAAGTTTTAACTGCTGATACTTTAAAAATAACTTACAAGCGAAAAGCAAATGCTTTTATGATTACAGGAATATATATAAATCAGTTGCAAAACATCTACAAAACTCTAATAAGATGCAGATATTAGATGCTAATTTCTAAAGTGAAAATTATGATAAGCTTCATGCTTCATTGCACAATATAAATTTCCTTCTTCGGATAACGAAACTTTTGCATATCACATGTTATGAATAAAAATTAGCTAAATGTTATTTTATTTGAAAGCTGAAAAATGGAGTCGAAATCATTATTAAGCATATTTTGTATACAAATATAATCAAATTCTGATGAGGCAGGGATTATGATTAATTCCATCGAATATATGTACATTAAGTGAATATTTAATTTACATGAAATAATAGATATAACCCAAACACATTTCAATCAGTTAGGAATATAGTGAATTCCATTTTTATAAATTTTGCATTAAAAATAATTTTATCAGAGAGCTGGTATAAAAAATAATTTGAAAACCAAGATGTAACTCTTGAAATGTTTGCCATGATTACTGAGCACTTAATTCATCAAATTATAGCCATTATAGAATCATCTCTAAAATACAATCATCAGTATCTGTAAATAAGCATGGCCATTTTGACTTTAGAATTTTGAAAAAATAGACACAAAGATAAACAGTAAAAAAATGAAGATCATGATACAAACCAATATGAGAAACACAAATATATCCTTATATACCAATTCTCCTTTGATCTATTTGTTTCCAAGTTATTATAATGCTAAATAAATAAATAGTAATACTTAAGCTTCAAATAGTTAACAATTAAAGCAGTTTAAAATAATACTTAAATAGTGTAGTTAAAACAGGCAAAACTCACTATACGTATTGCCACACACAGCAAGCTAGAGTAATCAATGGATGCCAGAAGGCTTGTGCATAAAATCCCCATCTAGTGTCTACTCATCCAATATCCCCAGACTAGTTTCTGGCTTGTGGCCTTCATCAGTGAGGAGCCTTGGATCTGAGAGCACTAGATGTGGATTTTATGCACAAGCCTTCTGGTATCCATTGATTACTCTAGCTTGCTGTGTGTGGCAATACATGTATTGAGTTTTGCCTGTTTTAACAACAGGTATATACAAGCATAAAAAGTGGTGGTCATGAGATGTTTATTGTCTTAAATAGTGTAGGTCTGTTATTTTCACTATAAACAATGTTTCTAAAAAATTATTTATTTTTTCTCAAACTATGCTTATGCATTATCTGAGGATTGATTAAATGTGTTCTGGCTTTAATCATGACATGACATCACATTATTTAATAGTTTGCAGTAAAAATTGCAACAACCTCCTGTATATTTAGCAGTTTTAGACATTATAGTGGTTGCTGTGATCGCTATATCTTCTCTACCTTGTTTTAAGCCTATTTATAACCTTATATTCCCATGTCCAGTTTTATTTCATTAAAATTATTAGTTGCAAAATAAATCTGAAGATGTCAGTATTATACAGATCTTTTAGGCAACAACATTAACAATTTGCATAGTAATGCCATGAGGGTGGTGACACTAGATGTCAGCAGAAATAAGAATTTTTAATTGGCAGAGCATTTTAACTTGGAGCAAAATGACCCATGGACCTTGAGCCCTAGAGTCTTACAGTACAGCACTGCTCTAAACTATTCAAGTCAAAAATTAACAAATGATTTGTTACTCAGGAGTTGGCAATAAGTTCAAGCACCAGAAATAAACTATAATCCATAGATCTACAAATCTAAAATTCCATCATTCTATTACACTATTGAACTATGCTGGGTAATAATTTGATGATAAACTATTTTAACCTTCTAATAGGTTGTCATTTTTTATTGTTAGCACTGGTGGCCATTTTTATCAATGTTCAACTTTTGATTTCAATATAAAATCTTTATTCTATACTAAAGCTCAAAAAATTGACTTGGGTTCTTAGAAATTCAAGTTCACAAATGAAAAACATTCTAAAAAATCTTACTTGAATTTTTTTAAATAGTGAAAAAATGAGTATGTAATGAGAAGTTTTCATAATTCAATGGTGGGCAGGAAAATAATCTAAGTGAGAAACTCCATAAGAAAATCAACAAAATCTTTGAATAAAATTTATTATTAAAAGGTGAATGAATAAAATGTTAATCTCTGATAAACCTTTAAACTTCTGCTTTAAAATATTAAAATTGTTTTATAATTTTTAAAATATCTCAAAAGATCCTATCACAGCATCAGTAATGATGTTGCATAATCAGAGACATAAGGTACAGTCATCTTACTGTCTGAAATTTTCTTTGCTAACATTATGACTTGAATTTATTAATTTTGACTTATTTTCATATATATTTTATTTTTAAAAAACAGAAATGTATACATATATTGTTTTGATTTTAAATAATTATTATGTAATTATTATGAAAAAAATTATCAGAAATATTTAATAAACTACAATAAAAAGTCATATTTTTTGTTATTCCAATTTTTTTTCCAAAATAATCTTGCAAATGCTGTGGAAACTAGATTACAGAGAACCAAAACCATCAAAAATATACTGGACTATGATCTTTACTGATTTTCTGGAAAATTCTGACCTTTTCACATTTTTTAAAAAATTGAATTAATATTTGTAGTTTACAGTTCTGGCATTTAAAAAAACCCAAGGAAAATATCACTACAGATTGAGGAATATTTTAAAGTTGTAGAAATACCACACTATTTCTGAAGTAAACAGCCATGTTAATTGTCAGATCTTCTCTTTGCAATATTAATCTATCTACATTTTAATTAATTAAATAATTCCTTTTCTTTTTTCTTTTAAAATTGTACCATTAATTCCAATGAATAAAAAATATAATGTGTTATATAATAAGCTTGCAAATAAGCTCTTAACAAGCTTTGCAGAATATTCCCAATCCAGACCAGTTTCTGGTACTGTATTCCTCAGTGAGGTGCTAGAATGAGGTGCTAGAATATATTCTAGCACCAACATTTGTAATACAAGCTTGTTAAATTAGGTCATGTGACATATGACTTGATTTCTTTGTAAAATATCATTTATATATTTATTTTCTTTTTAAATCTTCTTTATTTTATTTACCAAATCTGTGTATCCAAATATGTACGATTATAACAATATCTATATTTCAATTATATTCTATGATTATTTTCCAAGATGTTTTATTCAAGTATTGCTTTATAATTAAAAATGGAACTTGAAAATGGCTACAGAATAAAGTCAAATATAGGTGAAATTAGAGGCTGGTCTACATATTGATGTCAGAAAATTTGATTCCTAGAAAAATTAAGATTTATAAAGAAACTAAGTATGTGAGTGATATTTTTAATCTAATTTTTATGTATAATATACATATCTAAAAACTTGTATATAATATTTAACATTTTAAAATAATATACTCAGATATTGATTTTATATTATTAATTATTATTTAATATACAAATGTGAAATTTTATTTATACAGTACTATACATAATACCAAATATAGCTGTCTATTAATGATATCTACACATATAATGAAATGATCTTCAGATACAAGAGATTAACTGCAAATAGCCAATTAGCAATGAGAAAGCAAAAATTTCTCCCATTAGATGTCTTATACAATAAAGTCTTGGATTTAATATTTTCAATACAAACATCTTTTCTGTCTTTTCCCTTTCTCTTTTTTTTATATCTTATTGTATCTATTCACTTAAGTTAAATAGAGTCTAAATATCATGAACTTCACATATCATTAGTCAGTCTCTCTGTAAATAACTGTGACGATCTACATTTAATTACATGCACAACAATTATGATGCTAATTTTTTGTTCATTTTTTTATAAAAGCTTTGCCATCTATATTTAATTTTATATTTTTACAAAATGCTACTGATGAAAAAACGAATATTTTGCTATCAGATCCTTTAAATACCATAATCTTAATTATTTCAGTAAATTACATATTTATGTTTTCATAAATTTGTTAACAAATATATATGTATATAATTAAAAAATGCCTCACTAAAAAAATAAAAAAGTATTTTTTTACATTTTCACTTTTAGTCCACACTGGATAAATGATATATATTGTAAACAGATACCACATGAAGAATGTCAATTGAACCCTGTTGAGCCAAATAAAACTATATGGAAATCCAAGTATAGATGATGATGATCACTTGTCACATACATAAACCCAATCACAATTTAGAATAAGCATACTGAAAGGCATTATCAGTTCAAAGCATATTTCTGATAATACTGACTCCACAACAGTAATATTTTCTGATCATCATATGAATATAGCTTATAATACTTGAAATGATTAGAATATTTGTTAGTTTATGCTGATCACATTATTAAATATTCATAACTTGTCACCAACACTCAGATATGAATTTGTACTCATTAGTGAACATCCTATTAGCACAAAACCATATCTTGGGTGTTCCTGATATTGCACTACTCTGTTAACTTGGAGAAATGCATAAATAAAAAGTGAACAAAGAAAAAATATTTAACAACAGTTTTATTCCATGTAATGGTAACATACCACAAGCCTCTATATTCCCTTAAACAATAACATCATCTCCAATATGAGTGGTACAATCCATGACAAGTCATTAACATTCTCTTATTAGGTAATAATAAATTATATTACCATTTATTATTAATTTAGATAAACAAACAAAAATATTTTATTACTCCAGTCTGATCAAGGTTTGAACTATATAAATAAAACACTGCTGCTGCTGCTGCTACTGCTACTGCTACTGCTACTGCTACTACTACTACTACTACTGCTACTACTGCTACTACTGCTGCTACTGCTGCTGCTACTACTACTACTATTACTACTACTACTACTACTACTACTACTACTACTACTACTACTATTACTACTGCTACTGCTGCTGCTACTGCTACTGCTACTGCTACTGCTACTACTACTACTACTACTGCTACTACTGCTACTACTGCTGCTACTGCTGCTACTACTACTACTACTACTACTACTACTACTACTACTACTACTACTACTACTACTACTACTACTACTACTACTACTACTACTACTACTACTACTACTACTACTACGTACAATGTACCAAATTTCACAGTTAAAAATAGACTACAATTAAAAAAATGCAAATATACACCATACTCTTACACTCACATGAATAATATTTTATAATAAGAAGATTAGTATAAATACTTGATAAATATTAATGGTTAACCAAATTTAAAAAATGTAATAATGATAATAATAAATCTTGCTTTAGTCTGTTCATCTTTTTCCAGCAAAAAGTAGTCACATCAAATATTCTGATGATAGCAATCCTTGAGATTATTTCTTGTTCTGGCATACAAATTTGGTCCACTGATTACCCCTATACTTATTGACTTGATTAAAGATGAAAAATTTAATCTGTGCATGATTTTAAACCATTATAGAGTTTAAACAGTAATAAAATAGTTTCTGAGACTTTCTACTGGTTGGTTAACAACTATTCTGGGTGTTAATCTTAGTTTTGGCTGTGTAGTTGGTAAACATCAGCAGATTTTCTCTTCTTCTTTCTTGGGTGAATGATATATAAATAAAATAGATAAATAGGATAAATAGGGCTGAGATTGAGTGATCATGCTTTCTTCTTTATACTAGGTCTTACTTTCACTTAAAGACTTGATAATATTACTTCATTCTTTATGGAACAGTTATGCCAGACAAAAGATTGATGACTGAAGCTTTTTGCAAGCCATTTTGGAGAGAGTTAAATCACAAATGTATGAAGCAACTGTATATTTAAACAATAACAATAATCTTCACAATATACATCAAATTTTATTCATAGAAACATATGGTACATGATCCAATAATGGCTTCCACAATAAAATTTTCTAGTCCACTCTTCTCTGCCAGCAAAATTATATTCTGATCCTTTTTATTATAAGTTATTGATTGTTTCTTTGAAAAATAAATAAAGTACCTCCATCTAAACTTTATCTCAGTCTTATCTTAATAACATGTTCTTGAAAAATAGCTTAGCCACCTCCCTTCAAACAATATTAATGGCATGGTTTTTGAAAACACAAGAAAGAAAACAGATGATGGTGATTCATAATTAGAAATAAAAAATAAAAAAATTAAACTATTATCATTTTTGGTAATTCAAATTTATTTCAAAACAAACTGTATTTATATAAATGAAATTTAAATTACTTGGTTAGCTTTGAATCTGTTTTACTTTTTTTCCCTTTTCAATTATTAATTATAATCCATTAACAAACTCTTTTCCCTCTTTTATTATGTATAAATATCCCAAATATCTGCAAAAAAATATCTGTTTGAGAGAAAATGATAAGACACTCACCTGCACAACTACTGGACTAAAACTTAACTCTTTATCTACTGATATTTTAGAATAAATAAAATGCTGGTATTCTTTTTTTTTAGTCTTAGATTTGATGCTTGTATCTAACTATACATTGCTACAATATCTTTGCACCTATATGATAATCTCTGCTTAATAAATAGCTACTAATGAGCTTTAACATATTTATCTCAGGTGAATAGCATCAAAAATATGAGCAAAATAAGTTTTACACTTGTGGATCAAATTGTAAAAACCTATATATGTGTGTGTATATATATATTATAAACACTTTGATATTTGTGAGTCTTTAAGTAAACTAACATGGCACCCCATATTACAGTAGGTATGAGGGCCTATAATCTACTAAAGATGTGTTAGTTGTTAAATTAAAACAAAATTAATAAATTGATTGTTAAATTTTAAACAAAGAAATAAATTCTGATAAATTTCATTAAGAAGCTTTATTTATTTCTTTTTTTATACTTATAATATAGGAAGTGATGAGACACTCTCAACATTGTTGTACTTTGATTCAATTTAGCATGTTTCTTTTTATCAGCAGTATTTTTGAAAAACTGTCATAATAACAAAAATGTGGGATCTTCCTGTCACAGAACATGATGCAATGGATGAGATCCTGCCTTTTGAAAAATGTGTGTTGCCACGACATGAATGAAGTGTAAATATTGTATTTATATTTCTTTTTTCATTTTTCTGTTTAAGGTATTCCAAAAAAAAAAAAAAAAAAGAAAAAAGAAACTGGAAATATCTCTAATTAATTTTCCCATAATGTTTTTTTTTTTAAATAACAATAATAAAAAAATGACTTGAGGTCAACATGGGCATAACAACAATATTGGCATCAACATGGGATTTGGGCATTCTATCATCAGATTTTCAATGGTATGGATGGCTGAAAAGTTGGAGGTTGAAGTAAATTGAATCCTGACCATTAAAGTATAAAGATTTGCTACCTTAATATAAACTAAGCATTGATTATATATATATATATATGTGTGTGTGTGTGTGGGAGATGATAATCTGGACCAACTGATGAGTGCTGGGTCAGCATGAAATACGTATATTAGTGATTATTTATCTTTTCTACCTGTGTGTGGTCATGTGTATCAGTATTATAGGATAGTGTGAATAGTTGAAGGTTACTTGAAAGTCTGAGTTCAAATCCCTATATTTACAATTAAGTTCCAGGTATAAGAATGCTTGGATTTCAAATCCTAGAAGATAAATATTAAATTCGATGTTTCCTAGCAGGCATTTTTAGGGGGCCCTCAAATCTGTAGATTTATTAAAAATATGAGATGCCATCTTGGTTTCCTTGAAACTCACAAATACCAACATTTTTAATATAATATATACAGTAAATATACACATCTGTATATATAATAGAATGAACCTTTATCATCATTATATATATAGTTTAAAAACACATTACACACAGTTTGCGGATAGCTGCATGTTTTGGTATCCATATTAAATGACTCAGATATGGGAGTCAACCAGATATCTACTATGACATTATCTACTTTTGAATAGACCACATTTGAGTAATTTTAATTCTCCTAAAATAAGTACCACTATTCCATTCATTTGAAGTAAGCCGGATTTTTTTATTTAATCAATGTGTATATAAAAACCGTTTTACTTCAAAATTAATTTTTTTTTCTACCTTTTTTTTTTTTTTTCTTGAAAGTTATGAAAAAAATATTTTCCAGATAATATTAAACCGACGGTACACAACAAAAAGTGTCAGGTTCGTGTCAAAATCTTGCTACATTTTTCTTTTTTCTTTTTTTAAAGTATAAATATTTGTATGATGTCTGAAAAAATGAAAAAATAACCTTTTCTTAAAAAAATAAAAAGATTGTCAATTTTTAATATATACCGCACCCCCTTGCTTCGTAACAATTTTACTTAATTTTCAAATAGTTTTAGCTTATTACAAAGATTTCTAATATATGGAACATAAATTCCCACCAGAAAGAATACTGAGGAAATACATCATTTTTCTTTTAGTGGAAAAAAAAAAGCAATAACTCTTTATTAATGAACGCTTAATTTCATACTATTGTGCGTGTACATATATACTTTCCCAAAAGAAAGCTAATTAATTTTATTTTAAACAATCTCCTAGCAATGATCACTAAAAGAAAATAAAAAGCACTTGAAAATTGCCACTGTTTTTCACTTAATTCTTAAATGCATTGGTGGTCGAGAGGTCAGCGTGACTGCCTTGCACTTGCAGGCAGTTGCCCGGGTTGCGGGTTCGCGTCCCAGCCGATGCTATGACACTTGGAAAAAAAATAATAATAAATAATAGAGAATTATTACTAGGATGATAGCATATTCTTTAATATCATCACATTATTAGAAATAATGAGATTTATCCTCTCCTCCCCTTCCCCAAACTGGAAAACCATTAGCAAACAAATTTAAAGGAAAATATGTAGCTGAAAAAAAGGTGAACGATCTCAAAGATGGATATCTTTTGGTTGAATCAGGACTTTTTGTTAACCAAAGTCGCACCCCCCAGATGTCGTGCTTTTGCTTTGCATTTATCTATAGTAACAATTCAGTCAACAATTTTTTCATGCTGCTTATTTGCCATCATTTTTAGATAAATATATTAATGATTGTTAATAATCTTTTACGAAGTTAGAGCTAATCATATTATTTTAAATCAAGATATTTTTTCCTCTTTTTTGCCTGATATCTTTCTTCATGTGTTTGGAATTTATGTAGTAAAATTGTAAATTATATCTAAAATATCATGCAAAAATAAAATAAAAATAGTGGAATTTGTAATAAAAAATATATATTAATTGTTAATTAATTAATTTTACACTTCCTCCCTCCTCCTTTAAATTTATCAAAAAAATAAATGATTTCCTTCAACATCTATGGTTTTCAATAAAATAATCTGCTTATGTGTGTTTATGAAAAAATATTTTATAACAATATATATATATTACTTTAGAAATGATATATATATATATAAATTTAAAAATACTAAAAAATAATTTTAAAAGTCATGTTTTAAAATGTTGTATATAATAATTTACAAGTTTACTAATAATTCCTCCCACTCTTTTTAATAAAAGAGTTGATAGTTTTTGTCATATTTGTAACATTTTATTTTAGTAATTAAACCATTATTCTATCTAGATCATATTTTGAAAGTTTTTACATTATTTATTCCCAAATCGCTACAATAATAATGGCTTTTTTAAAGGTAGATCATAATTTTTGCCTATTTATAAAAATTATGAATGAAATATATTTTGAATTCTATTTTTAAAATGAAAACAAATTTTAATTGTCACAACAAAAATCAATAAAAATATATTTTAAAATTACATTTATTGTTATTATTAAAATTTAACAAAAAATTTATTCATGGCATTTATGAAAACATTTTTTTTCAACAAATAATTATATCTTCCATTTTATTATAATTACAGTTTTAACAACTAGTCTTATTAAAAGCAACATATTCAAATCAAATTTAATTGTAATTATGTATTTTTTTGGTTTAAAATAAATATTTTACAAATATGTTACATAAATAATCATAATTATGTAAATAAATTACTGAAAATTACAATTTTTCTTTCCAAAATATTAAAAGAAAAAAGCATGCTCTCAAAAGCCTGAGATCAAATAATCTACCAATCAGTGGTTTCTTTGTATTATAATAGAATCAATCAAAGAATTATCAGCTTCTTTTGAATCTGGAAATTTATATATCTGTACTATACTGACATTTTCAGATTTTTTTTCCAAACTAATAATTCCAATTTGTAAAGAAAAAATATTACCTATCAAACTAAGATTATGGAAAAACAAAATAGTGAAGAAATACTGAAGTGATACTGCAATTTAGTCATGAACGGCTTGATTCCATTATGCTTAACTGCCCACAACTCACAGAAAGCTTTAAGTGATGTTCTTGAGGCTATCTTTAATGTTATAGCATTCATTTTTAATTAATTCTAATGGGGAAAATCAAGAACTAACATAATATCAAAGATTTAGTTATAAAAACTGTCCAGAGATGGCAGAAATTTCAATTTCCGTAACTCAATGAAGCCCAAAAGCTTAAACTTCTTAGCAATTTGTAGGTAATACAATTTTCTACTTTTTCTTTATTTGTAGAACTGAAAAAATAATTTAAAAATAATTTTCATTTCCCATTACATACATCTAACAAATAATACAAATTTCTGAAGGTATAATAAAAAATAAATGTAAATTTGATGAATAAAAAGTTGGTTTAGCAAAATTATCACTAAGGAAAAAGAATGAATGGAAGAAGTCCCTTAAAAAGTTAAAAAAATACTAAATATTAAAAGGTTAAATATGCTTACAATTTTACCACTAAAAAATTTTTGAATAAAATAATGCTATAATTTTATGCATAGGACCTCAAATTATATACAAAAATTTTAATATAAATTTTATATTATTTTAAATAAAAAGTTATTGACTTTTCTCCTATTTCATCTTCATTGATGAACACACATAGAACCATTTTTTGTAATAAAAGAGATTCCATCTATTGGCCAAAATTATGACTAAAATAGATTATATTTTACATAAATATTTTTTCATATTTCAATAAGCTACAGTAATAACAGAATATTGTGATGCATCTCAGGCTATGTAGCCCGTGCTACAATATCATTACCATAGGGTATCTTGCAAGTGACAAAGAGGTCACATTTTATATTTGGATTAAAAATAAAGTAATAATTTTTTAATAAGTGTTTAGCAATAATTAGTAATGTATTTATTTAAGGACTGTGTGCAAGAAATTTAGAAAAATGTTTAGAAATGAATTAGATTGTGGTAATTTGTCAGTAATTCTATAAGGACTTGATATTTCCTAATTATTTGGCTTTTATATATATCATTTCTTTCAATTGTAATATTTGAAAAATCACATCTAAAATCACTGATATCTATTTGAAAGTTTTAGATATTTTAAAATCTTCACAATTGTGTATTGTATATGAAAAAAAACATTAAAAAAAGACTGATTATATTATATGTATAAATATTTCTTCCATATTTTATCACAATTGGAAGATAAATTTAAAAAGATCAATATAATTTTATGACAAAATATATTAATAATAAATTCAAGATATTCCCTTTTTAATACATCATACTAAAAGTAAGATTGTTTCTTAAATAATGTATTATTGCAATTTCAATAATAATTGAAACAGAAATTGTTTGTAGTAGATGTGATCAATATATTTAAAGCTCTTTCTTGGAATGTTTCACTGATGAAATTTTTTTAAAAAAATCCCAATGTGGTTTATTGCTTGTAAATTGATAAAAAGTTCAAGCATTGGAAGGGACAGAGATGATTCATGATCTATATACCTTCAGGTTTAGAATCCACAACTCTACTACTGTATTAAACTGTGCAAGGCAAAACTATAATAAAGTGGTTTAATGCATGGGAGTTCATAAAAAATTTGAATTCTGGAAGCAATTCAGCTGGATCCACAAACCAATGATTTTGAGTTGCAGAATTTATTACTTCTTCACTCTTATCACCCAATTAAGCCACAAAGTGTTCAATATGACAATTAAATGGAACTTCTGGGTTCATTCTGACACTGTATCTTATATAATGAAGTGGTTTAATGCATGGGAGTTCATAAAAAATTGAATTCTGGAAGCAATGGAGCTGGATCCACAAAGCAGTGATCTTGAGATTCAGAATTTATCACTTTATAATTTTTATCACCACATTAATCCACATAAGGTTCAATGTGGCAATTAAATGGAACTGCTATGTACATTGTCACTATAGCTCAAATATCACCTGACCTCTCTAGCAACATTTGTCTTTACAAAATGATAATTTATTTCAACAGATTTAATAAATAAACACATCATGTTTTAGTGAAAATATATTTGTCAAAAATCAATCCAAACTCTGTGGCAAAATTACTTTAATAATATTTATCTTGTATGTTTGTGGTATACATATACATACGCGGATGTATAAATATAATTTCAGGTTTGAATACTGTTTTAATTTGAAGACAATATTCTTATTTATTAAATAAATGTGTGTGTGGGTGTGTGTTGAGCATCGTTATTACCGTTAAAAATAAAAACAGTTTTATGTAAAGAAATTTGTAATTTGATTACCAGTTTATTATACACAATAAATATACATTTAAGTGAATTAGAAAAATAACTGAATAATTAATTCTTAATTTATGATATAATAATTCTGAAGTTTTTAATTTAATTTAAACTGTTAGATTTAAAACAATAGCAATAATGAATGTATTTATGTATGCATAATTTATGTTAACTATCTGGAAGCATATTGCATAATTAGACAATGAAGTACTGTGGTTATGCCATAACAATTGATCATCATCATTAGTAAATATTAATCAATAAATTATTAATCACTTAGAAAATCATGTAGCATTCAAGCTATTGCTTATTCTATTTATTACAAAATGTCATTGTTAAATCTATTTAATATATATATTTTATCTTCATGTCTTTTTTCTTTTTCTACAAATCTTTTTCTTAAACATATATATAAATAAGCATTTATTTATATAGAGCGATGTTTATAATTGTAAATACATTAAATATCAGCCTTTTACAGCTATTGACATGCGCTTTTACGAGTGTTAAATAATAAATGAATACTTTCACTGCCAATACAAGATATAGTCAGTACTTAAAATTTACCCATATATAAACATTTGGGTTCAGAAAGAATAAGTGTATTCATTTTATCTTGTATTGGCAGTGAAAGTATTCATTTATTATTTAACACTTGTAAAAGCGCATGTACAATAGCTGTAAAAGGCTGATATTTAATGTATGTAAACATATATATTAACTTCTGAAAACATATTCAAATCAATTTTAATGCAGTTAAAATAATGCACAATGACACTTAAAGTCATTATACAATAGTTTGTCTTATACAGTGCATTTGGTTCCAATTGATACATGAAGTCATGAATCGTAAACCCTGCTTAAATGTTTAATTTATACTATATACACACAAAAATACAATTTATTTGTGAAAATGTATATATTAGAACATCAATAAAAATAATTTAAAAAAAAAATAGAATAATGCAGTTACAAAAAAAAAGATACTATAGTCATAAATCAAGAGAGAGTGGGAAAGAATGAGAAATGTGTATGACTGACAGAGTATGCACCTAAGTATACAAAATGAGAAAATATTTGACAGAGAGGCATTCATGATGGTGTTAATCTGAACAAGAATATGCATAAAACTTCATAAATTTTTTATTTTTATTTTTTCAATCTTTGAATAGTGACTCTGGTTTCAGAAACTTTTGTAAATGACCCCCCCCCCTGATTGATTGTTTTTGTATTCTCAAATCCTCTTTAATCACTGAGTAATACTTTGATCAAATTAATATTATTAATTTCTATGTTCTTTTATACTTATTGTAGCTAGAAGATGATGTGTCGGTGTATTTTATCTATATGTTTAACCACATATTGGTGCATCATCTGGAACAATAGGTAAAAAGCAAATTACCTAAAAACCATCTTATGAAATGCTCAAATATAAAGTTCATCTATTAATGATCATGCCATACTTTTCCAATCAAAGATAGTGAATGACAAGAGAGTACTAATAAAAAATATGTAATTTCCTGCATGCCAAACTTAAGTGAACAATCATATCAAGTCTCTCACCATTTTAAAATATTACATAAATACAAAATAGCAATGATCAAAACAAGTTTTATTTATTTGTAAGCAAATTGCAGTTCATTTCTCTAATGTTAATGATTACATTCCCAAATACATCATCTACTTGTAAAGCAACATTCTTCTGATTGGTTAATTAGTTAAGTGTATATCATGCAGATAATATATATGGTGAAAGAAAAAAATAAGCATTCTTTATTTTAACAAATTACAATTAATGTCACAGGATTAACTACTTGTTATAACAGTCAGTAAACAAAATTTGAATAAATACATTTTTCAAAGATATTCAACCTTTTTTAATTTAATCTTCAGATTCAAGTCAATAATTAGCTGTGCACCTATGTGTCTAATGTTAAGCTAAAATTTGTTTAATATAATGTGTTTTGATATGATGTGTTATATTCAATAGTGAAGTGTATCTGAGAGATACTGCAACCTTTAAAATCAATGTTGGTGTAATTGTGGAAATAATTTTTAAATTAGAACTAAAAATAAATAAAAGAGGATGCATTCTATTATATAATATATAATAAATACAATTTTTGAGTATTTTTAATTTTTTTTTACACCAGCACATGTTAGTAGTGAATATCCCTGAATATACACAATCATCACTGCAATTTTTTGGACTATGATCTTTATATTTTATATTTTTTTAAATGCTTTTATTGAAGTTGGAAATAAAGTTTTTTGTTAGTATGTTTGTTAATTTGTAAACTTTTGATCTTTTTTTAAGTTAGAATGAACTTTCAAAATTGAAGTTTAATACATTTAAATTCAATAGAATTGTTTGAAACTTGGCCTACAACTAATTAATACCAGGCTAATCCATATAGGTCACTAATATTTTTGGAAAATCATTCAGTTCCTTAGATATGGAACAGAGGGTGTGAAAATATTGAATATTTTCATAATTCAAATTTAATTTTTTCTTAGAACTTCCATTTGTTTTAAGTAAGACTTATAAGAGGGTGGTATAAAGATTTTTTAAGGTAATAAAAAGTTATGTTAAGCTTTTTAAAAAAAATCAAATAAAAAAAAGGCAAACAATTTTAAACAGAAAATTTACTTACTGATTTCTAATATATATATATAATTATTTACATATACTAAATATGATATATATGTAAAGAATTTACTGCAGAAATATCTAATGATATACATACACTAGATATGTGGAATTATTTTAAAGTAAAATTATATGTATTAAGTGAAGTTCATTTACAATGTTTTGGTAAGCATTTTTTTAAATAAAATAGAAATTTTCAATCAAAAGCCAACATGTCAAATGCTTTTCACTTAAAGAATATTTCATATTTTTAATAACTTAGACACATACATATTATTATGTACATATACTAAATATGACATATGCATAAGGGGTATATATTTTAACTTATAGCAGAAAGATCTAGTGATATATATATATATATATATTGTGCCCTTATCTATAGGTCATAATAAGGTAGAATTGTTAATTGCTAAAAAAATTTTAAATTTTAAAATACGTTTGTGTAATATATTGATAATTGTATGATTGATTAGATTTTATAGTACAATTTAAGGCTGAAAATACCTGGTATATAAAAGTGTAATGAATTATTTTAAAGAAACAGTTAAATAAAGCTTAATTATATTCTTGCTTATGGTTGTAAAAGCTGGCCATATAAAATAATACAGCTATAAATAGTTAAAAGTATATTAAACAATTCAATTGTAATGTTTTAAAACTAATAAATTAAATAAAAACGATATGTAATATTATAATTATAATTAATATTCAAATTTAATCTAATATATTTTAAAATAAACTTTGGGATGGTGAGAATTATATTTAGTTCTACAAGTTTAAATTATTTTCCAAATTTTTTATAAAATATATCAGTTTTGGTAATTTAGACCGAGACGTAAAAAGAAAAAAAAATCATCTGATAAAGTTAGTAATCATGTGACTGTATATTATATACCTTCACACACACGCTTGTTAGAATATAATAATAAAGTTTGTGAATTATGGAACTAAATGTAATTGCTGTCTATCATTGAAATGAATGTTGAAATATTAAATAGTTATTTTAAATGTTTAAATGATGTAATATTTAAGTAGTGTTTAAAAGTTGAATACAGTTAAAAAAAAAAATTAAATATTTTATTTAAATAAAAACAAGATAAATTAAATACTAATATTAAAATAGATATTAAATGTTATTTTAATAATTGTTTTAAAGTTTAAATAATTTTGATAAAACTATAATTGAGTTTAAAAATACTATTTTAAGTAATATTTTAAATCATTACGTCATAAATGTCTTATTTGAAAAATTTAGTCTGTTATAAAACTAAAAATGTGTAAATTTGTTCGCGCTAAAAAAGTCATTAACCAATCAACGGAGGTATTTTAGCAGACAAAATATAAGAATTAGACGGAGCGGGAGAAAGTAATGTGTAAGTGAAGGAGGGAGTAACATATTTTTTAGCTGTATAATATCGTAAGCTAGAAAAGTAATATAATTTTAAAATTTTGTATTTGTTTTAAAAGTTTTTTAAAATATAATATTTTGAACTACCTTTACATGGAGGGCTAATTTTTAAAAGTTTTCTTACCAGAATATTTTATTCAAGTTTAGCCAAAACCTTGCAGTAAAAATGGAAATACTACAGAAAACAGTATATAGAAGTTATGAGAAAGTAAAAATATTTGTAAAGTGCCTTGATACAGCTTTATTTATGCTCAACCAGAAACTTATTATTGTAACTCAGAGGAATATAATTTGGACGCTATACGGAAAACTTAAAAGAGAAGTTATTTGCCGTCAGGAAAAAATTATGACGCACAAATTTATAAGGCTACTCTGAAGTTATTTTATTCTTCTCTATGGAAAAATTAAGATAGTATATCATAAAGAAAAAATTATGTAAAAGTTATAACAGAGAAAGAATGTTTATCTTTTTAAAGGAAACATTACAAAAATATAGTTACCAGAACTTTAAAAGAAAGGAAAAAATTACCGAATAATGATATGAAAGAGCTATTGTGTTTTATGGAAAAAGAACAGAAAAACTTTATCTAAGAGGAATTAAAATATTATAAAGTGTTCATTATAAAAGCGCTTAATAAAGATAGAGATTAGGAAAATGGAAATTTAAATTACTTAATGAAATGGATCCATGGAAACCGAAAAGTTTTATTGAATATTTAAATCAAAGTACCTAGAAGATGCATCGTAAAAGTCGCGCGGGAGAAAATATTAGCAAGAAAATATTAGAAGAGAATATGTAGACGTTTTCTTTACGGGATTAATTGATATCATAATTAATAATTGTATTAAATATTATAAAAAACCAAGGATTGTCATCTATAAATATTTATTAAACAGAGCAATAATTGTTTTACCTTAAAATTGAACAAGCAAGGAGAAGAACATTAAGTGTCTGAAGAAGAAATAATAAACATTTTTTTTTAGCTTTAATATGAACGGTTTTCAAGAAAGTTTGATAAAGAAGTACAGTAAATATAGTTTAAATATTTTTTACTAATTTATTTTAGAATATAAAATGTTATGTGAGATTAGGGAAAACATATAAACATAAATTTAGTAATATTAAAATTTAAATATAATAGCTTGATAAAATTATAAAAATATTGTTTAAAAATAAAGTGTATGGATGTGAATCTTATATCTACAAGGATAAAATGGATGGTGAAGCCTATGGAACGTGACCGAGAAGATAAAGGACGTTTTGGTAATTTTAATAGTTGTTTATAATGCATAGTGTATTTTTTTAGATCATCTATTGGCCTAAGAATGAAGTGTGAAAGTTTAAATTATATGTACACATTTTATACAACATTTTTAACATATTATGAGATAGGAGTAATTCGGAATATGCATGCAATAATTTATTTAAAGTATATTAATAATATAATTTAACAGAACAATTGTGTGATTCTTTTGAACTTTCATGTAATAAAGTATTCAGATATTTAAGTAGTTTGTATGACTAAATATACGGAGGAAAGTAGTAAGCAAGCTGTCTTATAGAACAGTGGAATAGTTTTAAAATAAATGAATTTTATTATTGTTAGTAATGCAGATATGTATTTGTCGATGTACAGTATAGAAAAAAATCTTGAGAAATAAGATCGGATAGTGACTTGGAAGTACTAGTGGAGAGGAAACCAAGATGATGTTTTTTTTTTAAGAAATAGGAAAAATAAAGGATTTGGATCATATTTAGTTTTGTGTGATTTCAGTATAGTTAACTAAGCCCTATGACTGAACACATATAGTTTGGACAGTGTTTTGCATATCTTTAAACTTTTTGATGTTATAATAAAGCTGAAGAAATAGCTTTAACATCGTTCCTATAATAGAGGTTGGTAGACAGGTAAAGGTCACTCCTCTATAGTGTCTTTTAACTCACTGTGCCATGATTGTCAAGGTATATGATGAGTAATATTCTAGTTGTATTTTGATCCTATGCATCTATCTTCGCTATCCTTATTTTGTGAATCTGCATCTGTCAGAAAGATATTTTCAAAGAAATAATGAATAAAATAGAACTGAAGATATGTTATCGTTTATGTAAGAATAGTTTATTTGCTGGAATGTATAGAATTATGTAATTTTAAAATTGAAAGTCCAAAATATCATAAAGAGAGAAAGAATCATATAATACATTGTAAAATTAATTCAGAAATGAATATAAGATTTTGAAAAGAAATCTAAACCAAGTATTTTAAAAGTGATAATAAAATTTGAAGGAATTTTTTTTTAATAATATTTAGAAAATAAGTATTGCATATTTATTAAGAAAATAGTTCAATAATGTATAATAAACATATACTTGTGCATGGTATATTAATAGTTATAATTATATCATCCGAAGTAAGGCTTGAATGAGAATATTAGGATTAATAAACAACGGATAATGAACAATAAAAACCTAATACCGAATGTAGAACAATGTTTTGACTTTGTAAGATTCCATACAACCAATATAAAACTAAAATTTGTTATTTTGTAGAATTTTATTACGAATGTAAAATTTTGTAGAAAATGTAATTTTAATAATATTAGGGATGAAAAGTGTTTGTGATAATCATCTAAGAAATGCATTTTGTAATAAGCTAACCATATGAATAAATCAAGTAATAATACTGTATTTTCTTAAGTGTTAAAAAAATAAGATTTAACTAGGAAAAGAAAAATTTGATTTCATTTTATAAACTAATAAACTAAGTTGAGATATGAAAGTAAGGGATATCCAATGTATATAGTGTAAAATATTGTTAATTTATTTATGTTGTTAATAAACTTTGTTTTAAAATTTGTTTTAAAGTTTTTGTGTCCGAGTTGTTATTTCTCCACATGGATGCATGAAATCACGATACCTTTATAATTGAAACAGACATATAAATTTTGCACAAAAGGTAAACATAAAAGTGTTATAATAATTTTGAGAATTTATTGGTATGTTAAAATTAAAAGATCATAATTTTATATTATTTATTGGTCATAAGTCGGTTGCCACAATATTACATTAAATTATATGCTAATGTTGCCACACGTATTCTGTTGTCAGATTATTAAAATACTACCACGTACGTATTTATTTATTTCATTTAGGAAGAAAGAAGATTATATTATATTATTATCGTTATTATTATTTTTATTATTATTAGTTGCTGTGTAGTAGATTATGACATAAAATTCCCTTTTCATATTTTACTACCGTAATTTTAAATCAGTTAGAATACAATTTATGAACCTGAGATTTTATTTTATTTTACTTCATTTTATTTAATTGAGCTAGATTCTTGTTATAAAGAAGATTAAGATATGATTATTATTTTAATCGTAGTGAATAGAGCTCAGAAAGTCGTAAGAATACTATGAGTTAGTTATTTGGTATAGTAAAAAGGGGGAATAGTGTTCTTATGCCATTGAGGTAGTATTGTGTGGATAATGGCTCAATGTAGTCTATCTCGTTCCCCGTATTGTCACTCCATGTCTCATGAAAATAGTAAATATTCGTTAATTCATTTTAAAATTGAATCGAATTTGTATTTTAAAATTAGAGCTAGTAATCATTTTAATTAATGCTGAATATTTCATTTATTTATTTGTTAACTGAGCTAGAACCCGTAATATTCGTAATAAACAGTATATATTTTGGGGTGAGAACGCGCGGGGGGAGGTTAGAATATATATATATATATATATATCAACTATAAGTATCTAGTCAATTTAAAGTACAATTAGTTTTACATTCTTATTTACTATGCCAGGACTAAACAGTTAAAAATAATAGATACAAAATATTTTTATATTAAATGCATTAAAAAAAGGTTTTTTCAACTACAGTTGGGGTTTTTAGATTTAACTTAAAATAAAAGCATGGGAGTTTCAGAAATTAATAGGTCAATCCCATTTTTTATAACAAGGGATTGACTTAATTGATTTCTGTCCCTCCCCTAAGCATTTATTTCAAATTAAATCTAAAAACACTATTAAAACAGGCAAAACTTCCTATACATATTGCCACTCAGTGCATCATGTGTTTATTGGCTTAAAACACTACTTGTGGTTGAAGAAACACTTTTTTATTTTTAGTGCATGATAAATTAAAGCATTCAATATAAAAAATTATTTCTATTATTTGTTTAATAAAAATAAATTTGTAGTGCTTTTACATTATTTTTGCATTTCAACATATACTAATAATAAATATATTTCTCAGATATATGTGACCTCTGCTACAAATTTTTTGACTGTGACTAATTTATTTTAATGTACTGAATTTATTCTAAAAGTTCTCTGTATTTGCATTCTGTTTCATCTGAAAAATTTTACAAGCAGGAAAAAAATAAAATAAAATTACAAGTTATAATCATAAATGTAGAAAATTCAGAAATGAAATAAAATGTAAACTCTTAACCAGTCAATTAATTTGGTATTTGTTCACATACGTAACAATAGATATCTTATACAAGTATATCTTTATGCAGTCCATTGGGTAATGATATCTAAAATAAATAGAATATTACTTGAATTTTTAGCAAGGTTATCCATAATCATGGTATAATTTCTTTCTTGGGCTGTAGGCTTGTTGTTTAATGAATCCACCATTATGCTTGATTCTCAAATTTTTAGCCAGGTAATGTGAGCAAATCAAGCTAACATCTTAGACAGATAAAAAAAACTATCGATTCAGAGCTTAATTTTGTAGATTGTTTCAACATGCTTCAAGAAACGGAACAATAAGGCTGATAGACACATTCTGCTTCAAGGAATTGCACAGCAAGGTTGATGGTCACCATACTCTGCCCAATTATCTGATAGATCATAACTTGTACAATTAATTCTGCAACTTTAATCGAGGAATGTATTAAAATACTTTTCCTAGGTTTATTTATCATCCTCCCCTTGTTATGATCAGTTTTCAGTATTAGAATCCCAGTGATAATCTTATGGTTGCTGCTATAGGATTTTCCTTTACCTCTGACTTTAACTGGATTTCAGTGTGATAGCTTGATCTCAACTCTTAGCAACAACAGCTAAATAACATGTTAATATTTGTTTTCCAATCTAACTGAAAATTATATTTCTCTTTCTTATATAAATAAATAAGATTTTGATTATAAAAAATTGTCCAAACTCATGGACTAATCTCCCAGCTGCTCAAAATATTGTTAATAAATATCTTATTGTTGATAAACATTTCATTTCTGTTTTTAATCTGTTTACCAAATTAATGAGTTACCACACTTTCTAAAATAATATATTGATTTATTCATAAAATATTTGTTTTTCATACTTAATGTATTTACATTTTACATAAAAGACAAACAATTCTTATGCAAATAGTGGTTATACTATATTAATAAACACTGCAAATTTTCCTATTATTTTCAGCAATTTTTGGGGATGCATATAAATATTAAATTTATGACATGAAATATACTGTACTAAAAAATAAAAACGCTTTCATTTTCTACTCACTATAACACAAATATAATGAGGGTTTTCCATGCTATTTTAAAGTTATTATAAATATATGATCAAAGTCCTTAATTTATTAATATAAGTATATAAGTAACAGTTAAGTAAAGGGCTCATCAAAATCTCATTAAAACAGTGGCTGATTAGTATTTGGGTAGTTTTAATCTTTGACTTCTTGTCTAGCTAAAAATAATACATACTTATTTACTGACCAAAATTGAATAGTTATCTGAGTTAATTATAGGCTTAATGCCAGAATAAATAATTCTAAGTGTGATATTTTTTTTAAGATTTTATCTAACCAGATTTGAATTCAGGACATGGATATAACAGATGAATGTGCTACTAATACAATATCCTTCGTTTATAAAAATTGTATAAAAATAATTCATACAAATATTACAATTAACTTTATCATGTGTTTGAAGTGTTTGTATTCAATCATTTATAGTTAAAATCTGCAAAGCGCATGTGCAACAGCTTAATGCTGTTTAGCTATTACAATTAACTGTTAAGAAAATAAAAAAAACATTCAAAGAATTAATTGCATGAAAAGTCATGTGATGTTTGAGCATGGGCAGTGACAGTTTCAGCATTGATGTAAGAATCAATAGTTCTTGAATTCATCACGTTAACACTGTTTTAAATCACACAGGGATTTTATGTTAAGAAATTGGCTTAAAAGAGTTTTTAACAGTCAGGCCAATAGGATAGTGTAACAAAGCCATTACAATTAACCAGTGGTCCACTAACTGTGTGCATGTACATTTTAGCATCTCGTATTTATAACTATACTATAAAATCTACCCAAATCAATGTTTGTATTTATATATAACATAGTGAAGTTTCTTACATCATATACTTACAGTCTTTGGATTTTGATATACTTTTTCAAATTACTTTATTAATAAAATTCTTATATAAAAAATGTATATAATTTTATAAAAATTTAACAAGTAAAAATGAAGGAATAATATTTTTTTAAAAAAAATACTTTTTAGTTTAAAAAAAGTAAAGACAAACAATAATGGCAAATGACCCAATCCCCACCTCTGTTTATAAACAGATGGATTATGCTCTTAAATTCGCAATGTGGAAATACTTCAATCAGTTGTGCTATGAGAAAATTGAATGGCCCTTCATGAATAACAGGGTTATTTTCAGCCTCAAAAAAGAGAATTGGATGCAAATACTAACAATTAATGATTTGAGACACATCTCAGTAGAAGACATAAATTCCAAGATTCTAGATAGAATTCTCTTGAAGATATTACATCATCATATTGACTCCAGAATATAATGGCACATCATGCAATCAAAGGTAGGCATGCAGTAAATGCCATAATAAAAATTCAGGAAGCTATTAAATATGCCAAGGAATTAAACTTAATCCAATATTACACTGTTCAAATAGATTTTAAGGCTGCCTTTGACATAGTTGATTGGTCTTTTCTCATACAGGCCCTCTGACTTATAATCCTGGATCACCCATATTTGTTGAATGCTGTTGAAAACTACATAACAAATGGTCATAACAATTAAAAACTTCAAGAGAAGATCTATTTTTTTCATATCTAAGGATATATCTCAGGGCTTACCATTAGATGCTCTTCTCTTTGCTATTTATGTTGACTCCCTCATTTGAGAGATTGAGAATCATGTACATGGTCTCTTCCTCCACATCTGGGTGTGAACATTACTGTAAATGCATTAATTGATGATATTATAATATTTCAAGACAGTTATAATATCCAGCTTGTAATGAATATCTTAAACAAGTTTCAGTCTGAAACTGGATTCAATATTCAGTCACTCAAGTCAGCAACCTGGCAATTAGCCTTAGGTAAAAAAATGCCAACTTTTTAGCCCCCTTCCTTCCACCTTCCTGGGTATTGTCCAAAACAAAGTTGAACAGTTATTTGAATAAATTAATTATCAAAAAAATTGAAACTAAAATAATTACCTTCTCTGAAATTACAATGGTATTGATTTTCAATGCTATCATGTAAGAAATCCTGGCATATTATGCTCCCTGGTTAACACTATATGACACAACAATCCTTAGAATAAACAAGATTGTAAAGAAATATGTCTGGAGTGGCTTATCAAAATGGGTTTCAATCATGACTATGCAGTTACTTATAAATAAGGGAGGGCTTAATCAGATAGATCCTGCACTATATGTATCTTATATCAAGGTGAGAACATATAGTAATGTAATTAAAAGTCATTGCTATGCATTCTTAGTGACATTACTGCACAGGGTAGTTCATTTGTGGCTGACATGTCAATTGCATACAGGAATCTGCAGGATGATCCAACGTCCCCACCCTTGAGGGAATTAAATATAAAGATGTAGTAAATCACTTTAAGTCCCAAGATAATCCCTGGTTAGACATTTCAAAAAAGAGCATACTGAAGAACTTCCACTCTTTACATCCACCCCAATCTTATATAAAATTTGTTTTTAAGTTAATGAATGGTTTGTTCTCAACACAACTACAGTACTAAACCAAAAACTATTCATAAATTTGGACCCAACAAGTTTCCTATGCAAGACTGGTGAAGAAATGTTCCAGCATTTATTTGAGGATTGCTTAGCATTTAGGCAAATAAGATCAAGAGTGTTCCACAGGCCATTTATAAACCTAAAAAACCTATTTAGGCAATATATTGCTAAATTCAATCCATATGATACATATCCTAAAAACCATTTGGATAATATGATGCAATTTGATCTTTGATAACAAGAAGTTCAACTGGCTAAAAAACTTGATAGTGGCCAGGAAATGTATTACAACCAATGCCTGAGACTCTTACCTAGGAAAACCATGGAAACTATTTGGAGAGGTCCTGGTATAACAATCTGTCAAATTATGAGATAGGGTAGTTGTCCTTTGTAATATTAGGCATTTGCCTTCTTTGATTTCTGAAATAAACCTCGCCCTTATCAGCCATCTGAACTGTTAGAGCTGATCTCTGTATTGGCATTTAAAAGTGTAATGGATGATTGATCCCTGTATTGTTACTTGTATATATTGTATATACATGTTATTGCTTTCTTTGTTTTATTTTTTCTTTGCATATAAATAAAGATTTGCATAATTATAAAAAAAAAGTTATTGTTTTTATAAGATGCAGAAAGAAGTTTGCTATTAATTGAAAGAAGATCCCTTGGAAAATTTTTAATGCAAATTTTATACTTCTTGTTGCAGTTGTTATTACTATGTGTTTATTTGTATAGAAATGAATATGTATGGGCTGCTCACAAACAAGCAGCCAAGTTAATTGGCTTTTTACCTCTGAGTTTGAGATTAACAAACACTATGCTCTTTCTTTTTTAGTTGCATGATAGTTCTTAACTGAAAGATAAAAATAAATTTTTATTGAAGGCAGGATTAATGTGTATGTAAATGATTTTTTTTTGTAAATAGATATTTATAATTGTGAAAAGGAGAACAAATAGGGATAGTTGCCATCATTGAGAGATTTGAAACATTGATATGGATCTGGGCTAAACACATTGCTAAAAGAGATGATAACAGATAAGCAGTTGAAATTTTAAATTGGACCATAAGAGATTTAAAAAAATCTAGAAAAAGAACCCTTATAAAATGCATTAATGAATTAAGGAAGTTTGCTAGCATGTTGTGAAAAATAGAGACAAGACCAGGAGAAATTGGATTAAATTTGGAAAGTTCTTCATATTTCAGTGGATCAGTAATGATAATGTTTTTTTATGCAGTAGTGCCACAGGATGGGAGAATTTTGCCTTGTTTATAAACAATTATGTGCTAGTATAAGGGATGGTGATCATGTGATGCTTATTGTTTTTTATATAGTATGATTTATAGTTCCGCTTCAGAAATATTTAGAAATCTAGAAAATGACATAAAAAATTTTCTCTTAAGAGAGAATGGAGTCTTATTTTCAATTACCTCATTAAGATGAGATGAGATGAAGTTCAATCAGCATATACAAATGTACTTTATTACAGAATATAAAAATATATAGTCAATAATTATAATTGCAAATTAAAAGAATACAATTCTCAACCCAATTTTACACTGCATATTGTTAATGAACTAGAAATGCAAAATTAAATTTCAGAACATTTATTACATTACTAATAAAGACAAGATGACAAATTTATTTATAAATAACCTGTCATAACTAAAGCAAATGCAATAAATTGAACACTATCTGTCAGAATAATTTGGGCATCTATCCAAAAAATTAGCAATTCAAATAAAACTAATTGCTAAACCCATAACTTACTGACTGACCATTTGTAATTGAGGCCTGTAAAAGACTGAAATAACAGTTAATAAAAGTTATCAAATCATTACTACATTTGAATTATTGTTCTAATATAACCTTTCACTAAACATGTGCTAATAATTAAAAGTAATGCTTTTCTAACTTGTTCAAAGTTTTATTTAAAATATAAATACATTGTTGTATGTGATAATGTTAGCCTACAATATTAAAATTTACACTGATATTCCATTAATGTTGATCATGTGATGTTAATATTACCCAAGCTTACATTAGATGGTCTTCGAATAGACAAAGTAAATGGTTTCATTACTTGGGAGTTAAAATTGGACATGATCCATGAGATTTAAAATCCAGAATTTATCATTCTACCATTGCATTAACCATACTGAGTAGCAGTGTACATCTGTAATGTGCATCATTACTTATAAACTAGAAGTTAATGGCATAACATTGGAGATATGTCAACAGTGATATATTTACAATTACCCAGGTTATCATTTTAATTAGTTGGGTGTGTGTATGACCATCAAGAAAGATAGCAGTAAGTGAAAATAGTCTAATAATCATTTGCCAATAATTTAATGGCAATGTAACTAATAAAGAAGGTAATAGAAAGTAAACAAAAATGATTTATGTATTAGCTAACAGCTCTAAATTTCACTGATACAAATCAATTAGAAATTTACCAGAATATTTTATATATGTATAAATAATGCATTTATGTATAGATTTCTATGAAATGAGTTGTTATTACTCTGTAATCTACTGGTAAATGGTTTGTATATTTCAAACTGTATAGAAGATTTAAATAAATCAAATAATTAATATTATAGAAAATCAGTGTATCTAATTTGTTAGTATAATATATTTTCTAAAATTATTTTAAATGTAAATAGAGGGATTTGAATTCAGGAACTTTCAGTCTATTCATCCACTATATCTAAAGCAACCAATAGATATGATTACACATGTGAAAAAAATACATGATCACCCTTAATTTACATATTTCATGCAGAACCAGCATTCATCATTTGGTCCAGGATCATGCATCTTTTTTGCATGTGTGTAGTCATATGTGCTGGTTGCTTGAAGTAGACTGGAGAATGAATAGACCAAAAGATCCTGAGTTCAAATCTCTCTATTTACTTATATAGGAAACATTTAGTATAAGTAAATAACATTCTGTTTTAGAATTAAAATTATTTTAATAAATAATATATAAAAAGATAACCAAGGGCTATAAATATCAATATTGGAAAAATAAGCATTTCTAATTCTCAGCTAAAGACATGACTAAATTCTTTCAAATAATTTAATTCAAAAATTATATATAATTGTTAATCCGATTAAGTTAAATAATTTTACTTTTGGGAAATGTATGTATTCAAGCACAAGTGCGTGTGCAGCGCAACTGCTCCCAAAAGCTGTTAATACAAATACAAATAGCTAACTAAAAATATCAAAACAGCTGAGCGCTTTCAAAGGATCTTGCCTTCATAATCATAGCTTGCTTACATTTAAATTTATGCAAATATGCTAATTCCATCTTTTTGATAGAGAAAAACATGTGTCCTTCCTGTTTATGGCATCGCTGTCGCGAGAGATAAATAAAGCCTCTTTGATCTTTCTTTTGAGGTCATGCCTCTCTCTACATACGATGGTAGGATTGTCCGGAATGCACTCATGGTGACTTGTGCACTGGTGCTGATAAAAAACTGAATAAGTAGAAGGATCGTTGTGAGCTCTATTGTACGAATACTTGTGTTGTGCCAATCGTGTGGCCAAAGATGCTCTGCTTTTCCCATAATATGTGCCTTTGCAATAGTTATTTGGACAAGCAATGTTATATACTGTATGGGGGTCTGTAACAGTGGAGTTTGATCTTTGGTATTGTTAATTAGAGTGTTAGAATTTGGAGGGGTTCGAAAACATTGCAACAAAGCCTTCACAAAAGCAGAATATTACAGTCTATACCCATCATCATCAGTGCCACCCAGGATTTTTGGAAGTGCCAAAACGCATAAAGACAACACACCAGTCCGATTAATGCTAGATTTCAGTGGAGTACACTATGCAAAGACAGCCAAGTGGGTGAACAAAAAACTCATCCAAATGTTAGGCTTTGGAATATACACCATCAAGTCATCTGCACAGTTCATTTCCTCCGTCAAAGATTTACAATTAAACCCAAACATCAAACTGGCCACTATGGACGTTTCCAAATTGTATGGCTCTGTCAATAGAAACACATCGATCCAAATAGTCAGAAATGAACTTTTGACACAAAAAATAGCTCAACCACTGGTTGACTTCATCCATGACTTTCTATGTTGGTTGGACAGCGACATTGTGGCATTCTTCAGAAACCAGTGCTTCTCCATGAAACAAGGCTGGCCTATGGGACTACCACTGAGTGGTGTAGTCACCAGCATCTTCCTAAACTATTATGAGAGAAAAATCATACCTAGTCTAAACCCACCATGCCTTCTAGCATACACTAGATATGTGGATGACCTGTTCATTGCTGCCACCCCCGAGATCATTACACAGATCAAAACCGAATTAGAAGCCAACACAGCACTAATTGTTAATGTCACAACTGAAGACACTCACCAACAAGTCAAATACCTTGATGTCAAAATAAAAAGAGAAAATAACCACTGCCATTATAGCATGGCCATCAAACCATTGGAAATCAGATGCCATACACACCCCCAATCTCACACACCCACAGCACATAAATTATCGGGTCTAGCATCTTTTTTGCATAGAAACAGATTGTTGTGTAAAATCGAGGCAGATGTAAAAACAAATGTAGCAGAATATAGAAATGATCTACTGAATTTAGGCTTCAGACAATCCATCATCGACAAAAAAATCTCACACATTCAGAATAAACCTCTCAACTCTCACGCCACACAGGATAAACCCAGATTATTACTTCCATACATACCCAATTTACACAAGAAACTACATTCCATCCTTAACAACAAATATCAGCTCTGTTTTCGAACCCCTCCAAATTCTAACAATCTAATTAACAATACCAAAGATCAAACTCCACTGTTACAGACCCCCATACAGTATATAACATTGCTTGTCCAAATAACTATTGCAAAGGCACATATTATGGGGAAAGCAGAGCATCTTTGGCCACACGATTGGCACAACACAAGTATTCGTACAATAGAGCTCGCAACGATCCTTCTACTTATTCAGTTTTTTATCAGCACCAGTGCACAAGTCACCATGAGTGCATTCCGGACAATCCTACCATTGTATGTAGAGAGAGACATGACCTCAAAAGAAAGATCAAAGAGGCTTTATTTATCTCTCACGACAGCGATGCCATAAACAGGAAGGACACGTGTTTTTCTCTATCAAAAAGATGGAATTAGCATATTTGCATAAATTTAAATGTAAGCAAGCTATGATTATGAAGGCAAGATCCTTTGAAAGCGCTCAGCTGTTTTGATATTTTTAGTTAGCTATTTGTATTTGTATTAACAGCTTTTGGGAGCAGTTGCGCCGCACACGCACTTGTGCTTGAATATAATTGTTAGTAAAAGTATTTTTGAGTAAAATAATTTTGAATATATCAATATCTAGGTTATGGTTAATTGCTAATGATAAGGTTTCACTATCTGAAATTCCTATGTCCATTATTAAACAAGGCAAAACTCTCTCCATACAGTAGTGCCACCCTGTACCAATCAGAATAATCACAATTATGTGCTAGTATGCGATAGTGATCATGTGATATTTATTGGTTTAACACCAATCCTGCCTAATAGGATAGTGGTGGCTATGGTTGTTAAAGAGCCAAAGCCACCCAAATGTATGGGTACTGAATTGAGTTCAGACCCATATGACTATATTAGCTATTGAGCTTAGATCGAAAATATTGTGTTTTCAATTCCATTCTCATAGTTTTGTAGTTAAGTGGAGATAAAAGATGGTTGCTGGAGGGTTGCATTAGATCCTAAGATCTAGGTGCAGTGCTCTCAGATCCAAGGCTCCTCATTGATGATGGCCACAAGCCAGAAACTAGTCTGGGGATATTGGATGAGTAGGCATTAGATAGGGATTTTATGCCCAAGCCTTCTGGCATCCATTGATTACTCTGACTGGCACAGGGTGGCACTACTGTATGGAGAGAGTTTTGCTTTGTTCAATAACAATTATGTGCTAGTATGAGATAGTGATCATGTGATGTTTAGTGGTTTATGTCCGTTATTGTTGTATGAGTTATGCTCATATCTAGTAATAGTCAGTCAACGGGAGTTTAACTATTATTAGGTAGAACATAAAAGTTTCAGATTAATCTGAATCAGTTTATGAGTATCAATGCATTGGCTGTCACAATGCATTGGCTGTCACAACAAAACACAAACAAAAAATAAGTCATGGGGAAGATTTTATATATGGGCATTGAGCCCACCTTTTACATTTTTAAAATATAACTTTCCTTTATTTTTTTAACTATTACTTCATATACGGTTTTAAACAATTAGTATTTAAAAATAAAAACTAAATCTAATATTGAATGCCATTTAATTTATATACATCTTTATTTTGTATCTTTGTAAAAAGTTAAATAAATTTGTAAACGCGTTCTTTCATTTTTATATTAACCTTGTCTCAGCAGAATTTTATTAAAAGCGCTATTTTTACACAAGCAAATACATTATAGTATATTTAATCAAATCTTAGTTAAATAACATAAACAGTCTGTCTACTAAAATTGAATTTTCAAATATTGTTCTAAAAATACAATTTCTCAATATATTATAAAACAACAAATAATAAAGATTAACTATTTGCTATAAAATATAATGGTAAACAAAACAAAAGCATTACATATAAATAATAAGGTAAAGTAAAACAATCGTTAAATAGCCCACTGCAAAGATCTTTCTAACAGCTTCTCATAAAAGAACCATGAAAAAGAAGTCCTCACCAATGACAATTGCTTATGGGTACGAAGGAGATAGATTTAAGCAATATTCATCCTGTTTTATGTTCTAGCTAAAAATAGTTGATGCCTATTCACCCAGCGAATATATAATGATTCTAGATTGACTATGAGTTGTTACTTTGGGGGGGGGGGGTAATCCTATTGAAAATTTTTTGCTTATTTAGCCCAGATCTGAACCCGGTCATAGGTAAAGGAGAAATATGTCATTGTATTACAAAACCTTGGATAGATATTACTTTGTTTTATATAAGGAAATGATATTTCTAAGTCTCTTAATAACTTTTCTAGTTCAAAATACATGGAATGGTAAGGGGGGGGGGAGTAATCCTATTGAAAATTTTTTGCTTATTTAGCCCAGATCTGAACCCGGTCATAGGTAAAGGAGAAATATGTCATTGTATTACAAAACCTTGGATAGATATTACTTTGTTTTATATAAGGAAATGATATTTCTAAGTCTCTTAATAACTTTTCTAGTTCAAAATACATGGAATGGTAAGAGGCATTGGTAAAATATATATATATCCAATTACGAGTCTACGTTGTAAAGTCAGATATTTAATGAAAGTTTGGATAAATCTCAGATACTAGGATGTATAAGATAAATGATATTAATTGCTAGTTAAACTATAACTTAACATATAATATGAAAATTATTTAATGGCTTAACACTTTGTGATTACGATCTATATTTATTTAATTCTTCATATCTTTGAGGGTGAATATGAATGTGTGAAAGTATAATGCAAATGAGTTTAAAGTAAGATATATGTGTAATTTTAATACAAACACACATAAATATAGACCGATTTAAATATTTATCTGAATCAATAAATCCTAATTTTCTTACATCCAAACTCAGTTTTCATTTCTTAAAGTAAATTATTATAATATCATAGTTTAAGATATTATATAGTGACAACAGTCTTAGCAAACCTGGAGTGCCACAATTAGTGCTATTTTTCACCTGTTGATTTTTATATTCCTCATTTTATACTGAAACCTTAACTTTTCTAACAATTCTTCATAAAGTTGCAATCGTTTCCTTTATTTGTTTTATTTTTCTTATGCAAAGACTTCCATCACTTCCAAAGTCTCAAAATTAGAACACCCAAAAATCTCAAAATTCCCAATATCCAAAAATCCTCAATGATTTCAAGGAGACATTCAATAGCCAAACGTCCAATATCTTCAAGAGTCCAAGTCTCTAAAGATCCTAATATTAAAGAACTCCACAACTTTACAAGTTTCAACTCCTCCCTCCCAGGTTTTCCTAATATCTATATTGAGTAGTTACGATATGAATGTTAGAAACAGTTAATCATTCATGTTAATAATAAAATACCTTTTCAAATCAAAATAGAAGAAAATAATCACGAAAGTCCAATATTATACTACGTTGAAAATTCAATGATTAAAAACAATGCCATTCATTCACATAATTATCACCAAGAATTGGGAATGATTTGACAATACCTAATTAAAATAGATATGAGTTTAAATCTAATATATAAATTGGTTAAACATTTATATGCCTATATGTAGGAACGATCATAAAATATTTTAATAATCGTTTCCTTTTTTGAAAATATATTTCATCTGTTAAACTTCAGAGCAATAAAAAATAAAAAAAATTCATTACTAGTGAGAAATTTTTGAATGCAAATTTAATACAATCTTTTGTCTCCCAGGAAATGATGAATACAAATATTGTATTTAATTTGAACAGAAGTATCTGTGAAAAGAATACACAATTGTTTCTTTACTCATATAAAAAAACGTTCAAACATAAACTACGGGAAGCTGGATCATGAACGCAGATAAAAACTTATTCTAAAACTCTTTTTCTTTTTATGAAAATATTACAAGACTCAGAAAAACAATTTTATGTTTTAACCCTTATACGCCGTCTAAAATATATTTTTGTTTGATTTTTATTTATCAGTTTTCTTGAAAGACACACGTACATTTTTACTTACCAAAGATTGTGTGGTTTTGCCTTTTAATAAAATAAATAATTGGATGGGCAAAGTGATGTTCTTAAATAATAATTTATTTAGGCTAAACAAGGTTACATTGTCTCAAAACATACATAGATCACCATGTATTATAATTGCATATTAGATAAATCTTGTATAGTTCATATGGTTTGAAGCTGATTAATGTAGAGATAGTCCTTGTGATATTAAGTTCATAGTGTATGAAATAGCTTCCATGTCTCCTCATAAATAAATTTTGATGATAGTAGTTTATCTCTTTGTTTTATCTTTTGCATTGATTGTATAAAGCACAATCTTTCATCAGGGGAAGGCTGCGAATACATTTTCTTGCACCTAGCATACCAGGTTGAATAGTGATGAAAATTGACATTCTAATGAGTGGAAATTGTTTTTTTAATGCAGTCTTGTAATGATATAATGAGGTAGTAGTCTACCTTTATGTTTTGATAAACAATAGATCTTATTGTTCCAAGTCCATTGCATGAATTGATGATATGATAATATGTCTCATCTTTTCTTCTGCAGTTTGGGCATACTGGGTCAACTTTGATGCTATGCCATTTAAAGTACAGGAACCACAATGTAGGCATGGCATCCAGGTTTATTTTAATGATAAAGTCCAAATATTTGGGTTCTAGAGTCCAATATTTGAACAACGTTGTTATTTTATAATTGGTTATGCCTTATTTTGTATTTTGTAAATTTTGATCCAGATTCATTAATTTCTGAGCACTCCAAATATTTATTTTGTTGGCAATGACACCTGGTGTAATGTTGACATACTGATGGGTGTTTTGTGCTATTTTATATAGCCAACTACTTTTCTTTGGGGGTGGTATATCAGTCGGCTGTATTAATTTAATTATGTGATTATACCTATATTTAATTCCTAGGTTGTAAAGGAGGGTATGAGTTTTTTGTAGAAGTAATGCTGGAATAGCATGCAGAGGCATGCCATTAAATCTGCGATGCTGTTGCATTCTGCTTATGCTTATGGATACTGTTTTATTTCTCCAGAATAACCTGGCGCAGAACCTATTTATTTTTTTAGTAAATGAATTTGGGGTAGACATTATAGTTAGGTAGTAGGAAATTCTGGACATAATCTTCATATTCAATGTGATGTTCAAACATTAAAGTAATAAGATACACACAGCAATTCCATTCAACTAACCAAAATAAGGCACACACACACACATTCTTCAGCTAGAGAATCTTTTTAGAAAGTTTTACCTCACATGTGTAGCATTCTTACATCCATTTGCAGGTTTTGCTCCTTCAGTGAGTATTCTTAATAAAAAAAAATTGAATGCTGATTATTGCAACAGCTCTTCTCTTTATACTAAAATTTAAAAATTATAAAAAAGTAAAACAATCACTATCCAAACAAAGATCTTTGCTAATTGCTCAAGAAGCTTTGAGATAAATGCTAAGCAAGAGAAAACATTTAAAATATCTCTATTCTGAAAAACCAATCCCCATCCCCTGACCATGGTTTCATGCTTATGGCACTCCTCAGAGAGGCGATAGGGTAGCTTCAGATACTAGATCTAAAAACACCAACACAAAGCCAGCATTTATCTAAGAGTTAACTATTGAGTAGAAAATCTGAAGTTTTCAGACACCTATATGTCTTCATTATCCATTTTTACAATTATTAATGCATTAGTATCTGTGAATTAAATTTTAATTGGAATCATCAGGATTTGACATAAAAATAAAGATAGTTTTTTTTTTGCTTTAACAAAAAGCAAAAACACAAAATTCTCACACGCAGAAATATATGTATTAAAATAATTAAATGAAAGCTATACATGTAAAATACTTATGTTCCTAATAAATAATATATTAAGTATATATATATATGTTATATGATAGAACTGAATATTACTATGATTTTTATTATATTCATTGGAGTTGTGATTAATGCTAGATTTGGTTCCGAACCTCTTTTGCTTATGTCGTAGTACAATCCGTATAATAACTCATGTTTTAAAGATAAACTTTAATTAGAATAGAATATGCATTATTTATTGAATTGCAAATGTACAGTAAACACACACATACATAACACAGATGCTTTTTTTATATGTATAGCATGCATACATAATTGAGATTTTAGTATAAACAATTTGCTTTTTTAAAAAAGTAACAGTATAATTAATAAAGAGGGGACACATTTACATATATATTATCAATAAGCATTCACTGTTTCATTTGCTGAAAAATTAGAAGGGAAACAACTTACTGTATCATATATATATATATTTAAAAAAAGAGAATTAAATGTCTGACTTTCATCACAATTAAATACGCGCCTGGCGAATTTTTTTTTCAATAACTTTTTATAAAACATTTAACATTATGCTTAGAAGCCATTTTATTGCAATACTATATATTAAATTCAGAAAGGATAATAAAGGAAGAATAAAACGTGTTTTCACTAGGACTGGAGGAAGGATCTTTAGCGTCTTTATGCAAAACAGTGATTGCCCCCTCCCCTTAAAAAGTTGTAATGTTTTATTACAGGTAATGAAAAAAATTACTATGACATAATTTAAATACAAGTATATTATACACACCGAACTTTAAATGTAATTACACGGGATTTAAATAAATACTTTTAAGCTCCATTCAGCTATCCACTCCATTTTATATAACCGATACAAATGATCCCATACATGTAAAAAGATAAATAATCTCCAATATACATATTTCATGCTGAACTAGCATTCATAAGTTAGTCCAGATCATCATCTCTCACACATATATCCAATCAGTGCTCAGTTTATATTAATATAGCAAACTTTCAAACATTATTAGGTTTCAATCTTCTCCCTCATATAACAGGATGCTCAAAACTCTTGTTTACGCCAATACTGTTGTCATACCCATATTGATTTTAAGTCACTCTGACCCCTTATATATAGGACCTTAATATGTTCATTTAAATGCACAGAAGAGATGAGATAAATTCAGGCTAAAATCTGTAATATTTTTAATACAATTATATTATATATACTGAACTTTATCCGCAATTAGAAGGATGTCAACACTGACTTACAAGCTCCCTTTAGTTATCTTATATAATCAATGCAAGAGTTGGAGGGTAGATAAAATTGAAGACTGTTCATTAAAGATTGAAGATTTGCTGTCTTAATATAAACTGAGCACTGATTATATATATATGCGTGTGGAGGATAATGATCAAGATCAACTCGTGAGTTGTAGTTCAGCATGAAATATGTATATTGGTGATCATTTATTTTTTTCACATGTATGTTGTCATGTGTATTAGTTATATAGATGGAATGGATAGTTAAAAAAAGCTTGAAGGTCTGTGTTTAAATCTTTCTAATTATTACATAATTATAAACTTATTTTATGAGCTTTTACAGAACTGAATTTAGATACAATATCATTCACATTTATAGTATTGTTTTCATGATTTTTAACTTTGATCTCTCTCCACTAGCTATACTTGTGGGAAGAATTAATAATATTCTTAATGATATGCTCAAATTTGGGAATGAAATGGTCAAATAATTTTCATGAATATAATTTAGAACATCCAATGGATTTTTGAATTGAGTTAATTCACTCGAAAATAAGTTTTTAAACAGCTATAGTTCTTCATACAATTCCTCTCCATTTATGTCTTTATTATTATCATTGTTATTTAAATGAATTTGTAGATTGAAATTTTTTTTTAATTTTTTTTAAAATAAATTTCATCAAGTTTATTTATAGTTGACAAAAGTAATTCATCACATAAATATTTATCATACAGTCTCTAATATACTTACATTAGCATTAATTAACAATACCTCTCCAAAACAAATTACACACATACCAAGTCATCAACATTGAAATAATAATAATATATATAATGTAAATTATATTACATGTAGAACCTCTTTTTTCACTCCAGCTTTTCTCTTGTAAGAACTTTAAAGCAATTACATTATATAATCTATATATAATAAGTAAAAACAAATATTCTTTATAATCTAAAGTTCACTTAAAGTCTTTAAGAGTTTCAATTATTTTTAACTCAGTAAAATCTTTTAGAATGTTCTTTTTTTTGTAAAAAAAATGACTGAAAACTTTAGGTGTTTTAATTACAAAATCACTGAGAAGTGAGAAGACTAATTCCTGGTAGAACAATAAATGATGATAAAATTTTCTTTTGAATCAATCCATTAATGTGGTAAACTTTAAGTAATTCACAACATTGTTTTTTTTTTCCATTTTTAAAAATGTGATGGTTAGTGATTTTCTAAAAAATGAAATTCACTAGTTTTAGTCATTTCTTACTTATTGATTATAGAGTAATTCAATTAATTTTAAAACTGTATTTCAGATTTAAAATAACTTTACCTAAATATTTTTAAATGGTATTATTTTATATTTAAATATATCAAAGAAACATAAACATTCATACACACATCAACACATTTAATTATTGCATTAAAAGTATGTCACTATTTAGCACTACCATTATGTGTATACTAATATAAATATTGCTTTAACTGATTCTATTTTAACTAATTTATCTAAATATATACAATATTATGCATTTTATTAATTTAGTGTCTTTTTTTTTACATGTGTGTGATTTTAAACTAGACCAAAATTGCTACAAGAATTTCAAATGCTATAAAAATACAGGCAGACATCTTGGATTTTTTTTGTTTGCTATGATGAATTTAAGATGTTTTTATAATAAGTTAATAAAAAAAATTAAAGTTATGTTTATTATTTTACAAATATCAAATAACCACTACAATATATATATATATATATATTGAATCTGACTGTCACAATATATATATATATGGATATTAATACTAAAACAGACTGTTCCATTTTTGCATCATATAGCAGCATGATTTGAAATATGCATCATGTAAACCCAGCATAAGAAGACATAACTGAGAATATCATAAGAAAAAACAAACCATAGAAAATTATAATTGACAAATGTATTTCAAGAAGTGATTATTTATTTTAATATGTTTTATATTTTCTTATTTTGTGGAAATAATGAATCAAGTCACAATAATTAATATTTGTAACAAACAAAAATAAATGTATTCTTAATTCTGTACTGTGTCCATGCCTTTCTTATATTGGAACCATTTTACCGCCTTCCTCCATCCCTGGTTTTCACATAAACTGAAGAAATTTTAATAAACATGATTACATACAGTGCTTCAAGATGTAAAATGACTACTCATGTGTTGTAAAATTTAGTTACAAATTTTAATTTGTTTTAAGGGACTCAGAGATAATAAAAAAAAGCTGTATTCACATCGTAAAAAGAATTACTTTTTCAAACTCTGTTTTTATTTATTTATATTTTTGTTTGTTTACATTTTTACTGAATGGCATATAATTGATTTGAGATACTGCATAATATGCAATTTTTAATCATTTACAGTAAATTGCATACATGCCTACAATTTGTATATGTGTAATATGAATTTTTTTCTACAGTACAGGCTTCTTTATACATGTACTATATATGTAATAATTAGATACCAACCAGTAACCACCTAAACATTCACAGTAAAAATAGTAATCAATATTTCTCATTGCTGTCAAGGCAACCTTCACACTTTTTAATAGCAAGAATGGACCATTCTTACTAATGGTCCATTGAATATATATGGACACTTAAAGATTGCAATTTGACTACAGAGTATGAAATATTGATACAATGAAGTTTAAATAAACCTCTTTAAACATGAAATAAACATGTTACTGTAATGCAGACTAATAAATAGTCAATTATAACATTACAAACTCAAACTTTCACATGACCCTCAACCATCCATGCTATCTCATATCGCTGATACACTTGATCACACACATGTCAACCCCCCTATCCTATATATTATATACATGAGTGCAGATATGAAAAAGCCTTTACTGTAGAAAAATTTCATATTTCAAAATAAAGTGCTATAAGGTCTGCCCATCCCTCATATATATGCGTAAATGGATTATGTCCTGTACATGAGGGGTCAGAGTGACTTATGGTCAACATGGGTAGGATGAGAAGGTTGGCAGTAACATGGTTTTGAGCATTTCATCATCAGATTTTCAATGAAATGGACAGCTGAAGAGTTGTGGGAAGGAGTGGTTTGAAGCTTGTCCATTAAAGTATGAAGATTGGCTATCTTAGTGTAAGCTGAACTTTGATTGTATATATGTGTGGTGATGATAATCTGGACCAACTGTCAAGAGCTGGTTTAGCACGAAATACCGATATTGGTATTATTTATCTTTTCTGACATGTGTGTGATCAAGTGTATCAGTGCTATGAGATATCATGGATGGTTGAGAGTCGTGTAAAAATCTGAGTTCAAACCCCTATATATATGTGTAATGTGATTTCATTCTGAAATAGTTTAAAATGTCAATTATTATTGGAAATGTGGAATAATAAAGTATTTGCGTTGGTTAACGCACCTAGAAGAATGTTTCACTACTATTTATTTATACTAGTATTAAAAAATATCCTATCTAACTTTTTAAAATAATTAAATTTTCATAATTTCAACTTTTGGTTTTGTTAAATATATAGGATTGCTAAAATATTCTATGGGAATTATTTACTTATCAATATTTGTCTAAATTTTATATTAATTAAATTGGTGATAAAAGTTCTAATGTATAAATATTAACATATATATATATGTATATATGTATGCGCGTGCATGTTTGGGTTTTATTGTTTCAAAATAATGTTTATGGGGCAGCATTTTTTCACCTGATAAGTGTTTAGGAATTTTAGGAATTATTATTGCAGTAATATTTCCCACATTATATATATTTACGAAAAATTTATAATTGTTATTTGAACTAATGCAAAGAAGCTTTTAATTTTCCAAAGGCATACCAAAGTAATATTTGAATATAGACATGCGCTGAGTAAAGTGACTTATTCGTACATTATTGCCTAAGTAATTTGCCGAAAGCAGATAAATATTTGCCTTGAAATGCCATTTTTTAAAAGTATTTTTTCAATTGCTCTAAATCTGATTACTGATTAAAAAAATATATACAGTATTGCTTATTATTGACACCTACTTTATATATATTCAATTTAACCTTGTTTAATATATAAACAGGTAATGATGTATGCAATGAAAATTAATATGCATTAAAATTATATTTAAGCCAGGAATAAAGAACTCTTTAAAATTTCAGAATGGGCCTTCTTGTATATTTTGCTAATTATTATATCGGATAATATTATTTCTCATTAGATCATTAAATTATGCAAATTAGACTCAATATTTAAAAGGATACTTGAGAATCCAAATGTTGTAAGGTAATTAATTTTTCACTATGTACTTTTCTCTCTCTCTCTCTTTTTTTTTTTTTGGGGGGGGGAAGCGAACCCGGGCCAGCTGCTTGAAAGGTAGCTATGCTAACCACTAGGCCACTAACACTTGACTGCACTACTTAACACAAGAATAAAATAATAGCATCAAGAGTAAAATCTTATATCTATTCTCAATTGAATAAATTAAAAACAATAAAATTTCAGTTTAATCAATTGAATGCAACTGTTGGCATGTGACTTCCTAAGCAACTAACCATATAATTATTGTTAATTTTTATAAATCATACATTCTTAAATGAATGAATTTTAATTAATGTTATTTTTAAACGACAGTGTTAAAAAATCAATTTCTATTATGGATCTACCCAATGTTTTACTATTTAACAGTTAATTCCCTTCATATATTAATTTTTATTAGAGGTTAGTACAAGTGTGATGAATGTAAAATGAAATATTGGTTCAGGATTGTTGCTATTGTTATATTGTTGTGCTTCATATTTATTATTATTTTTTTTTTAAATAAATAATTGTATGGAGAATTGAACACTTTTAAAAACTGCAACAAAGATAGCTGGTAAAAAAAAAAGCAGCAATTGACCAATAAACTTTCTACTGAGACTAGAGAATTTATGAAGAAAAGAAGGAATTTGAAGATATACAAAAATGATGCATTAAAAAAGATTGAATATCTCGAATTTTGTAAAATAGTGCAGAAAAGAGTTGAAAATGATATAAGAAAGTATAACTGTGATCTAGCAAGAAAAGCTGTAGAAAAAAATACAAATCTCAAGAATGTAAAACAACATTTTGGTATTGGTATGAAATTTATATCTGCAATAAGAAAAAAAGATGGAATTATTACTAAAAAGAGAGATGACATCATGAAATTGGTAGAAGATTTTTATCAAGAATTATATAGTAATAAAGAACAAGTACCTCCTATATCTATTACATTTTCCAAATTGCCCAGAATTTTAAATGAAGAAGTGAGACATGCAATTAAATATATGAAGAAAGGAAAGGTTCCAGGTAATTATGAAATTATAATTGATATATTAAAAGAAGCAAGTGAAGAAATAGAAAAAATTTAGCAAAGTTATATACCAAATGTCTAAATGATAAAGATGTACCAGATGATTGGAAGAATGCAGTATTAATATTAATATTTAAAAAAGGTGATAAAGAAGATATTAGAAATTACAGACCCATCAGCCTTTTATCAGTTTTACACAAAATTTTTACTAAGATAATTACAACTCATCTACAGAGAACATTGGATTCCCACCAACCAAAAGAACAAGCTGGATTTAAAAGTGGTTTTAGTACAGTAGATAATATCCAGGTATTGAGAGAAGTTATAGAAAGGACAAATGAATATGAGTTGTCATTATGTTTTAGATTTGTAGATTATGAAAAGGCATTTGATTCTATAAAAATTTCTTCAGTGATTAAAGCATTGGATCATCAAGGTATAGATCCAGGATATTATCATATTTTAAAGTATATTTATAAAAATGCAACAGTAACAATTAGGTTACATAATGATACTGGGAAAGTCAACATTGAGAAAGGTGACTCCATATCTCCAAAACTTTTTACAGCATGCTGCAAGAAGTATTTTGTGGATTAAAATGGAAAACTAAAGGAGTGAAAGTAAATGGAGATTATTTAAGACATTTAGATTTTGTAGATAATGTAGTTGCTTTTGCAAATAATGCTTCAGAGCTGCAGGAAATGTTGCAGGAGTTATCAGATGAAAGTAGGAAAGTAGGACTAAAGATAAATGTTAAAAAGACTAAAGTAATGTTTAATCAATTTGCTCAAAATATGAAAATAAAGATTGATTGTGATGAATTAGACGAAGTTAACAGTTACAAATAGCTTGGTCAGAGTATTAATACAGATGGAAACATAATGGATGAAATTAATCATAGAATTAAACTTGGTTGGAGTGCTTTTGGTAGAAATAACTTGATACTAAAAGGAAATATGTCTATGTGTTTGAAAAGGAAGTTTTTTAACCAATGTGTTTTACCAGTTCTTACTTATGGATCTGAGACTTGGACACTTAATAGAAAAGCAATACAGTGACTTCAGACCACTCAAAGAAGTATGGAGAAATGTATGTTGGTAGTAACAAGAAGAGATCAAAAATGCAATGTTTGGGTAAGAGAACAAACAGGTGTTACTGACCTCATTGAAAAAATTAAAAGATTGAAATGGAGTTGGGCTGGACATATTGCTAGAAGAGATGATAATAGATGGACAATTAAAATTTTAAACTGGATTCCAAGAGATTGTAAAAGACCCAGAAAGAGACCACATGTGAGATGAATGGATGAAATAAGAAAGTGTGCAGGGGTGATGTGGAGAAGAAAAGCTAAAGATCAGAGAAGATGGATTAAACTTGGAGAGATCTTCATCCTGCAGTGGATTGATAATGGTTGTTGATGATGATGGAGAATTGAAGAACAGTTTTTAATGAAAAGTGGAAACCACATGATTGCAGTCAAAAGAAACTATTATTAGAGACAAAATTAATAATGATTGTTGAGAATAGATACAAAATTAGAAGGGAATTCAAGAAAATAATAAAAAATAAAAAACGTATGATAAATTGAAATGTCACAACTACATAATGAGGGTTACTATTAGTGTTAGTCAAGCATCAATTAATTTAAATGTGTTCAAGGGTTTTATTTCAAAAAAAAAATAATAACATTTATAAAGCTTATGGGTGGTAGCAATACTCTCAAAAAAATAGTAGCCAACCAAGCCATAAAACTCCTGTCAAAATAAACAATCAAAGTGATTTAAGAGTAATTGTAATCTATTATATTTATTTAGGCTCTTTTTCTTGTACAGGTTAATGCAGTGAAATACTGATGGATTTAATAACTAAAAATATCTGGATTATAACATTAATAAGTATTAATAACATCCTCTTTCACAAACAGCTGTTAGCTAACATTAATTACTATCAGTATAATTAAAAAAAATTTGCTAAAGTGAAAATATTTATTTTTGTTAGCTTAAACGAATTCATTGATAAATGACTCTGCAAAAGTTTTACTTGGATTGTAAACTATGGACCACTAAATTTGACTCTCAAAAAGAAAATATGCAAAAATGATATTATTTTAGCTTTTAAAAATACCTGTACAAATAATAACTGATCAAATGTTTAGTCAGCCAGAGGTAGCGTAAAATTCAAGCATCAGAAACTCAAAATTCATTTTCAATCCAGAAATGTTTAGCTTTTAAATCTATCAATATATCATTATACACAGCAAAGATTCAAGATTCAGTTAGTTAAATAAATTTTCTGATAAATTGATGAATGGTTTGTTCTTTATATTAATAAAGTACTTATAGTTTTCAGACCAGTTGTCAGTGGATTTATCTTTTTGCATTGATATAGCTGATTATTTATATCGCTAAAGATCAAATGATCACCATTTTTTATGCTTGCTGATAACTCTACTCTCCCTACAGTAGTGCCACTCAATGCAAGCCAGAGTAATCAATGGATGCCAGAAGGCTTATCCTAAGATCTAGGTGCAGTGCTCTCAGATCTAAGGTTCCTCACTGATAAAGGCCACAAGCCAGAAACTAGTCTGGAGATATTGGATGAATAGGCACTAGATGGGGATTTCATGCACAAGCCTTCTGGCATCCATTGATTACTCTCGTTTGCACTGAATGGCACTACTGTATGAAAAGTTTTGCCTGTTTCGATTATTTATATGTTAGTGCAATTTGATAAGTAACTTTATGAGATATACTTATGTGTTTACATATATTTTGGATTTACTGTTTATATCTAAATATATGTTTTATAAGTTATAGTAAAGATTCACTATGTATATCTAAATATATGTTTCATAAATTATATTAAGAATAAAGAATATAATTTCTCTGAACTTATTCTCAGTGATTATTTTGATTGGATATGTAGTTTTAAAATAATCACTTAAATATTTCTTTTTCAAAAACCTATTACTATACACTTATACATTCAAACTCAGTGAATGTTATTAAGTTTAATACATATATCTTTTTTTTTTAAAAAAAAAGCATAAAAATTGGAATTTAAATATTGTTGATTAGATCCATAGATGTTAAATTCTATTTACCCTACTTTTTCATTTTCTATTATAGTTTTCATGACAGTTGTCATCTCCAGCATTGTTTTTAATATAATGCATTTTGAAAACATATGCAGTTTTCTAATCTCTAGTCATGTCAGCATTGTATGCAATGCATGGCAGAAATAACCTTTTATATATTGAAGTTTCCTGATTTAGACAACTATTCTGGATTCTTTTACTCTCTTTAAATTCTTAGGCCAAGACTTCAAATTAGTAATGTTTATAATCCAAGATAAAGATTTTAATTTTTGTCAAGAAAGTAGTACTGACTATTGAAAAAAAAACCCTCAAACAATATTAATAAAAAATATTATAAGTTAAGTACAAATTCTGAAAGTTTAAGCAGTCCAGATAAAAACCCCTTGTTGAGATTTGAATCATTGCTATGGCCATGGCTGGAAATGCACTAATATTTACACAATGAGTTCTTATACACTTTAGCATAATAGTAAAAATAATGGATTCAAGAGCTAAACATCCTTGGAGTAACTCAATTTGTTCTAAGATGTCACTTAACCATCTGAACAACAAACCGTTTGATTATACAATGTACTTACAACAAGTATCTTGAATTATATAAAATAGAAAATCATGTATCTTTTAAAAAATAAAATATCTAAAATTTGATCTAATATTTTCAGACTATAAATTAGATATGTTCTAACTCATTCGCAAATATTTTCCAAACTATAGCCTGATAAAACTTCTCTGCCGTAAAAATATTCGTTGAAATAGATAATTATAAAGTAAATAATATTTATAATACATCAAAGTTTTTTTATAATAATATTATGGAGAGTTTTATACATATATATATATATATATGTGATAATAGTCTTTCATCCAAAATTATCATAAATTTGCATAGACATATTAATTCAGGTTGTTGACACCTATGTAGCCCAGTTAGTCATCCAATCATCAGTCAATAAATGGGTATCTAACTACTATATTTAGCTTACTAATAATCTTATTCTTAAAGAGCGGTTGGAAAAGCTTGTCCTCTGTAGAAGGTTATTTTAAAAACCGTTTTAAAATTTACCAGCACATCTAAAACATAAGTTTTAAATATCTCAAAAGTAAAAAATAAACAAATACAGATTTAGAGAAACCAAGGTATTTTTTTTTTTTTAATGTGTCAAAGCGTCGGCCGGGAACCGAACCCCGGGACAACTGTTTGTAAAGCAGCTGTGCTAATCACTCGGCCACCAACGCCTTTCCCCCTAACAAATCTAGCATATTTTACTTGATCGTTTCAAATAGCCTAAATCTAAATATATGTTGTTGTTTTTTGCTAATATCACTGCTATTAAACATTCATGAATTTAAATTCCTAAATTGTATTCATGTGACTAGTTGTATGAATGCTATTATGAATCATCTTTCAGTCAGTCATTTTCTTACCTTGTGCATTTAGTATGCATTCAATCAAGTGGATGCATATGCTATCTACTCCTCCCTCTCCTCCCCTTCCTCTCTCTATGGCTTGATTTATTACTTTGTTTTTCACTATCGCATTACTCTTTTTTGTTGTTAATCATATTGTTAGTAATTTAATATATACATTTTAAAAATTAATTGTATTGTACACGCATATATATTTATATATGTTTTTTTTTTCATATGTCAAATGTGTAGACCAGGAAATGAACCCGGGCCAGCTGCTTGGATGGCAGCTATGCTAACCACTAGGCCACCAACGCTTGACATTTACGTTAAATATGTGCAATATATGTCATACATTATCTCGTTTGCTATTAAACAAGACTATAGATATCCATAGAAAATCTTTCTATCAAATGTAGTAGATTACTGAAAGCGAAAATGAATTTGAGTAATGAATTCGCCAACATTATTTTCCAAAAAAAAATCTAAAAAACTAACGTAAGCAGTATTACAATGGATACCTTAAGTAAGGTAAGATGGCAAACAATATATATTAAAAAACGATTTATTTAATAAAGTTTTAATTCTAAATTTAATAAAATATTGTTATTAAATAAATAAATAACTGAATGGTTTATTGGTCGGAGTTCGAAAACTGGAAATGACTGAGTTTTAGTTGCAATCCACGAATCATGAACAGCAGAGCCCGTCACTTTGCTGTTACCACGAAGGGCAATATTGCTATTAATTAATACAAAGAAGAAAAAAATCAGCCTTTTTTTTTTTTTGCTATATTAGTAACAGAACTTTATTTATGTAAGTCATAAGCATCTAAGAAAAATTTACTTTTTGGTAGATGAATGAAGTCATTTAACTACAACTTTGTTAGTACTAAAATAATTTCTTCATATTTTTTTAAAAATCCTTTTCCTTCGCAATAACATTACTTAAAGTTTCACAACATACAGGCTGAAGGCTAAGGATTATTATCTAGTTAAGCTATAACATGCGTTTCTGCCATAGATAAAACTCAAATAAGTAAGCTGAATATTATATAAAAAAGATCAAAAGCAATAAAACACAGGACTACGGGCTGATATTTTTATTTTAATATTGAGAACTAAAATAAAATATACCTGAAATTTATACACGTGAGCGCGCTCACACATACATGTCTCAATTATTAAGTTAGTTTCCCAGTTAGTAAAAAAAAAAGAATTGTGAAAACAAAAAATACCAATCCTTTTGGGTATTTTATATATATATACATTTCTTAAATAAAGAATTATAATTCATAAATGAAAGAAATCATCGAACCATAAATGAAACAACTTTTACTAAAGTTTATATTTACAATAAAAAGGTTCTCGTAATGCAATGATAGCACATTAACATTTACGACTTCCGTTCAAATCCAGTCGAATTAGCTTAAAAAAAAAATCCAATAGTTTGAGGTTTTTCTTTCAGATAACTGGCTTATAGCCATCACCACTAACCATCCAATATTGAGTTGAGGAATGGGTATTTAGCTACTTTTATTGAGAAGGTATAACAAGACTGGAAAAACATTTAAATATTATCATCGAGCAAGTGGAAAATTGATGAGTACTAAATTTCTCTTCACTGTTCTGTGAGAAGCTTTTGGAGTTGCGTTTGCCTTGCAGTGAGGCTGTTTTATGTTTACTACTTGTCCAATATGTCAGAATTAAGATTCATGTAGTTCCAAGCTCATATTTAAACTGTATTTGAACTCTAAACTTAAATGTGTAAGCTAAATAAATGACGTCACTAATTGTTTTGGTAATACGATTGTTTTTTCAAAAGATCAAAGTCATCTGCAATTAGCCAGAATCAATATCTTGGCTAAAAATTTCAGCCTTTTTTAAGATATTATTTCTACAACATAATATTTTTTATCATCTGATTTAAATTTGATTGTATATGTTATTTTACACAATACCTAGAAGAATTTATTTTGATTTTAGCCTTGTATAAAATCACTTATATTTTCTGTAAACAGACAGTTAATTTAAAACTATTGCTAAACAAATTCATTTTGAAAAAAATTAAATCCACTTAATGTATCTAATATATTTCATGTTCTCAAAACAATATGAACAACTTATTGTTCCTTCTTGAAATATAGTTAAAAGCATGGTTTTTTTTAAAAAAAAATCAGGCTGATTTAAATACTTACTTACATGCTTGCATTTCTTCCTAGTAGTGTCAAACCAACGACATTATTATATATAATAATAATCATAAAATTATTATGTGATAAGCCAATTGTAAAAATGTAATGAGCAACAGATTCAGAGTTGACAATTTTAGCATCGATTCTCTGTTGAGTAACAGTTTTTAAAAACACTTGCCTCACATTAAAGATTCAATATGTCATTAGAATGTTTTAAAACCACATGACTCCTCTAGAAATATGCCAAATAATTTCTTTGATAATAAAATATGGGATTAATTCATTATGATTTTATGAATAGAAATATATACAAGGGGGGACCCAAAAATAACAGGAATTTTATAATAAAAAATTGTTTATTTATTTTTAAGTGTTATAAATGTAATCTGTTTAAAATTACTATCCATTTGATGCAATGCACCGATCTAAATGTGTTTTCCATTTTTCAAAATAGTTCAGAAATTCTTGCAAAGTGATGCATTTTAGTCTTGCATTGGTGGTTGAGATCAGCGCGATTGCCTTGCACTTGCAGGCAGTTGCCCGGGTTGCGGGTTCGTGTCCTGGCCGATGCTATGACACTTTAAAAAAAAAGTGATGCATTTTAATGCCTGTCTTTTTTTCCATCAGCTCTAAGTTTGCAAAAAAAAAAAAAAAAATTGAGAAATTTTTTTCATTTGAGAGATTTAAAAAAAAAAATCACACAAAGCAATATTGATTGCATATGGCTGATAGATAAACTGGTTTATGCTGAATTTAATTAAAAAGTGTTTCACACTCAAGACTTTGAAAGATAACATTTTGTTGGGGTGGATTTTGCATTCTTTTCTTTGCCACAAAATGGGATGCTTACATTTTATTGCATCATATAAATGTTCCAGAACTTGCAGTTAAAATGCCTGACCATTATGAATTAAAAAATGCCATTTGCATAAAAAAAATCAGCATTGTTTTGACTTTGGACTTCACTTGTGATGTTTTTAGGGATGCGGTAAATTTAACATTTAATTAAACCACTCATTAACTTGTATTTTTACAAGATCATCTTGCTTAAAATCTGTTTTAAGAATTACAACTGTTTTTGCTGTCATTTTATGTAAATGAAAACAGAATTTCATTGTTCAAACTTTTCAGTTATTGAAAAAATTGCCAAATACGTGAAACACACTTTACAAAAAATGTGCTGTGTGGCACCACAATTTCACATGCTGATGTCTTTTTGACAGATTAATGCAGAAGAGTACTTGCAAGAAGTAAGTAATAGCTAAAGCATATACTACAACAGACACACAAATCAGGGAATGATTCCTGTTACTTTTGGATGACTTCTCATATATTCTGAGATGCTTGACCAGGTATCAAAACAAATTTTTTTATGTTGGTTTGGCTAATGTTTAATTTTTTATTATTTTATAGTTCACTTATTATTTAATTGTAATGTGTAAGAGTAATATAACATATATCATGGACATAAACTAAAGATAAAATATTTAATTTTGGTTAACAAAAGATTTAACTAATGTAATATTAAATAGGAAAGAAATGAATTTTGTAATCATTTTCTTGTCTTTTGATAAAATTTTACAAAATTCCAAAAATAGACAATGCTTAATCTAAGCAAATTGGTTTTAATCTATTTAAGAATAAGGAATCTAATAAATATACAATTTTCTTGCATTGGACATTGTCATAAAAGAATCTGTAAATATAAATTAATTATATCGGAATTCTATAATTATAGGGCAAAAATATTGGCTTATCTGAAATTATTTAGGGAAATTGTTGCAAGAAGATTCTAGAAATTAAAAAAAAAAATTAAAAGAAAACAATAGTAGAACCTATAAGAGCCTCCAGAGTTTGATTTATTAAGTTTATTGACATAAAAAAAAAGAACAAGTTAGACTCCAACTTGCTTTAATTTGTAAAGGTAATCTTAAAATTTGCCACCCTTGTTATTCTGTTCAAAATACATTAATCAAAAATGCACCAGAAGTTAATATTCATGTTTTTGTTAGCCAATATACTGTAACGGGCACATACGTACATTACATTGTTTTTTATTATTAAACATGAAAAAAAATAAAAGTTCGCAAATAAAACTTCTTTTTTTTTTGTTAAGAATTAAAAAATTGAAATTAAATGTCTTAAACTCGTATATATATAAAATCGCACAGATGAAAAAAATTATTAAAATAAAACTTTATTAAAAATAGAAAAAGGTATTTTAAAAACAAAAACTTAAAAAAGATTTAGAGATAAAAATATATCTTTAAGTTTGAAAACAAATTAATTAATGTTATTGATAAATGGAAATGATTATTTTAATTAGTCAAAGTGAACTAGCCTTTGGGCATTTAAATGTATAAGCAATGGTCTGATAGGAAAACAAAAGAAACTAATAGCAAATGAGAGAAATCCATCAGGAAATCAGACCTCAACAGAAGGATCATCATCATCGATGATGTAATGACTATTGAATCCTTAAAATTAATATAAAAAGAAAAGTTTGGAAATTATTAGTTAGTTATTACAAGAGGACAGATACATGTTAGTGCGGAGTTGAAGGAGGAGATTGAAGAGACACACTCTTCAATTCCTTCAGTTTTGTTAAAAAAAAAGAAATCGTTTTTTTCTACATTAAGGACCAGCTACAGTAAAAGACCTCCGGATAAATAAAAAACAATGGCTAACTGGATATCAATATCTTCAGGATGGTGTGGGAATTCCCTTTTCAAAATTACAAACAACTACAAAGTATGGACCTTTCAAAACTGTAAGAACTTTAGATAATTCATGAACATTAAATTAAAAACTTTCCGTATTTAAAATAATTGAAATAGATTCCTATCTGACCAAACTAAATTATTTATGAATTAGTTATAATTTTATTTGATGTATTTCTTTTTTGTAAAATCATTTCCATTTTTTTTTTTTTTGTTCTTTAAGTTTTATTTATGATTTTTGTTTTGCGATAAATTAAATTATATAAATGTTAAACTTAAGTCGGGTGTGAACGGCTATATAGATTTGTAAAGTTATATTAGGGAAGGGTAATCTTAGGTTATTTGTTTTGTAGTTGAATTGGGTCAATGGATTGGATATATTGGTGTAAGTAGTAGATGTAGTATGAGATTCTCTACGGGAAGAATTGCTTTTCATGCTGCACACTTTATTTTTGCCTATGGAATGCGATTGTAAGTTGGCAAAATGACCACAGTCTTTTCCTATGGAGTTTTTTTTACTGCTCTTTTCATCTGATAGATGTAGTATTCCTATCTGATGAAAGGCAATTTCTTCTCTTAACCTATTTGTGCTGTCATAGTCATATTACATTGAATACATCGATATATCAGATGGATTGAAGTTGGTTTGACTGCGAACTTTTGGCCTAAGGTTAAACAAGGATAGAATATTTTCTTTTCAAATGCAATCTATGTAGTCTATTCATACTCAACACTGTAAATAAAAATGCATTAAATTTAAGTTGGATATAAGATGCTTGCATGGGTTCATTACCGGTTAATTATGTTTTTGGTTTTCATATTTGATCAAAATATATAGACATTCGGTAAATACTGATACCTTACAATGAGTATCTAAGATGTATTTATGTCGGATGTCTTTTAAGTTATTGGTGTCTCTGTGGCATCTTATGATGAATGCTATTGGGTTTCTTATAAATTTCCCTCTGCAATTCCACCAATGATTTTATATTTTAATTGTTTATGTTTATTTTGAAATGTTTTTGACTGGGTAATCTATGTAACCGATCTATACTCAACATTAAAAACACATTTTATAAAATCATCTGTGCGAACTTATAAAATTTAAAATGTAAACTTATAAAAGTTAAAATGTAAAATCAAATTCTAAAATCAAGTTAAAATTATAAAGTAAAAGTAATATTAAAATGATTCAAAATTTATATGTGCGTTAATAAATGTTTGTGTGTATAATTACTGGCAGTGGCTTATTTTAGTCTTTTTTTGAAAATATTCTTAGATAAGAATTTATTGTAAAATATAAATCCCTGCTGTTCCATCTGAGCTAGTGACAATGAGCTAACAACCAGAATCAAAATATATAAAATAAAAATAAAATATTTTTTTTGGCTTACATGTCTGCCTACTTTATAAATTTTCTAGGTTCAGATGCCTAGTGACACCCTGTAGTGTAGATTACGCTAAGTCTCTCTATTCTTTGGATCATTATAATTGGTCTCTTAACTGGGGCCGATGTTTAATAAACCATGTATACCCTGAGTAAATTTCTTTTGTCAAAGTGAGATATTTTTATCTGTTTACATAAAGTCGTATACTTTAAATCTTATAAAAGCGCTGCCAGAAAAAAATTGTACATATATTAAACATGAGAAAGTATTAATAATATTAAATTGTATTTTGTTAAAAAGAAAGTCAAAAGGTTGCAATTAGTATGTTTTTTTTTGTTTGTTAATATATATTATGCTTTAACGTGTATAGGCGTGCACAGCCACGTAAGTTTATGGTCGAAATGTGGTGCCTTACGATGAGTACCTTTGGGAATTACTTCAGTGTAACCCTATGTATGCATTTCAATCAGTCATAAATAAAATGGTGGTATTTATAATTGTGCTGCAAATATACACGTTTAAACCCATTATTTCTTAAAACATATTTACCTCAGTGCAACCTTCTTAAATAAATAATTTATAAAATTTGCTTGTCATGCCGTGTGTAAAAATAAAATGTATAAAAAAATAGAATGCTTGGGGGGAGGAGGCATAGACATAAATGGTTCTTAGGAAAACGATAGTCAACATTTTTTTTTTGTATATAATCTTTGTAAAAATTACTAACCTAATGTTTTTGTAAATGTTTTCATTAATCGTGTACCGTAATTACTAACCCTAAGTAAAATATTTTTTTTTGTTTATTTTTTTTTAAGCAAGTTTACTGATATGTAACAGGCACATATGTACGTTACATTGCTTTTTATTATTAAACATGAAAAAAAATAAAAGTTCGTAAATAAAACTTCTTTTTTTTTTTTGTTAAGAATTAAAAAATTGAAATTAAATGTCTTAAACTTGTATATATATAAAATCGCACAGATGAAAAAAATTATTAAAATAAAACTTTATTAAAAATAAAAAAAGGTATTTTAAAAACAAAAACTTAAAAAAGATTTAGAGATAAAAATATATCTAAGTTTGAAAACAAATCAATTAATGTTATTGAAAAATGGAAATGATTATTTTAATTAGTCAAAGTGAACTAGCCTTTGGGCATTTAAATGTATAAGCAATGGTCAGATAGGAAAACAATAGAAACTAATAGCAAATGAGAAAAATCCATCGGGAAATCAGACCTCAATGGAAGGATCATCATCATTGATGATGTAATGTCCATTGAATTCTTAAAATTAATATAAAAGGAAAAGTTTGGAAATTATTAGTTAGTTATTACGAGAGAACAGATACCTGTTAGTGCAGATTTGAAGGAGGAGATTGAAGAGACACACTCTTCAATCCCTTCAGTTTTGTTAAAAAAAAAAAAAAGAAATCGTTTTTTTCTACATTAAGGACCAGCTACAGTAAAAGACCTCTGGATAAATAAAAAACAATGGCTAACTGGATACCAATATCTTCAGGATGGCATGGGAATTCCCTTTTCGAAATTACAAACAACTACAAAGTATGGACCTTTCAAAACTGTAAGAACTTTAGATAATTCATGAACATTAAATTAAAAACTTTCCATATTTAAAATAATTGAAATAGATTCCTATCTGACCAAACTAAATTATTTATTAATTAGTTATAATTTTATTTGATGTATTTCTTTTTTATAAAATCATTTCCATTTATTTTTTTTTTGTTCTTTAAGTTTTATTTATGATTTTTGTTTTGCAATAAATTAAATTATATAAATGTTAAACTTAAGTCAGGCATGAATGGCTATATAGATTTGTAAAGTTATATTAGGGGAGGGTAATCTTAGGTTATTTGTTTTGTAGTTGAATTGGGTCAATGGATTGGATATATTGGTGTAAGTAGTAGATGTAGTACAAGATTCGCTATGAGCAGAATTGCTTTTCATGCCACACACTTTATTTTTGCCTATGGAATGCGATCGTAAGTTGGCAAAATCACAGCAGTCTTTTCCTATGGAGTTTTTTTTATTGCTCTTATCGTCTGATAGATGTAGTATTCCTATCTGACGAAAGGCAATTTCTTCTCTTAACCTATTTGTGCTGTCGTAGTTGTATTACATTGAATACATCAATATATCAGATGGATTGAAGTTGGTTTGACTGTGAAATTTTGGCCTAAGGTTAAACAAGGATAGAATATTTTCTTTTCAAATGCAATCTATGTAGTCTATTCATACTCGACACTGTAAATAAAAATACATTAAATTTAAGTTGTATATAGACACTTGCATGGGTTCGTTACTGGTTAATTATGTTTTTGGTTTTCATATTTGATCAAAATATATAGACATTCAGTAAATACTGATACCTTACAATGAGTATCTAAGATGTATTTATGTCGGATGTCTTTTAAGTTATTGGTGTCTCTGCAGCATCTTATGATGAATGCTATTGGGTTTCTTATAAATTTCCCTCTGCAATTCCACCAATGATTTTATATTTTGATCATTTATGTTTATTTTGAAATGTTTTTGACTGGGTAATCTATGTAACCGATCTATACTCAACATTAAAAACACATTTTATAAATCCATCTGTGCGAACTTATAAAATTTAAAATGTAAACTTATAAAAGTTAAAATGTAAAATCAAATTCTAAAATCAAGTTAAAATGCTAAAGTAAAAGTAATATTAAAATGATTCAAAATTTATATCTGCATTAATAAATGTTTGTGTGTATAATTACTGGCAGTGGCTTATTTTATTCTTTTTTTGAAAATATTCTTAGATAAGAATTTATTGTAAAATATAAATATCTGCTGTTCCATCTGAGCTAGTGACAATGGGCTAATGACCAGAATCAAAATATATAAAATAATTTTTTTTTTTGTTTTTTTACTTAAGTATCTGCCTACTTTATAAATTTTCTAGGTTCAAATGCCTAGTGACGCCCTGTAGTGTAGATTACATTAAGTATCCCTATTCTCCGGATCGTTATAATACATTGCTAAGCTTTTCTCTCTCCAAGCAATAATCTCTGCCCTCACACGAATCCAACTCATTAGAAAACTGACTGCCTGCATGACCACGGACAAATCACCAGTGAGGAAAATTATGAAGAACTATCTACAAAGAGTCACACTCACTCCAGAACTTTTAGAGAAAGAAAATGTCCACTATTCATCATGGTCTTAAGATATATTAATGTGAATTTTTATCATAATTCAGTAAGCCAAAACTGATATTGTATATTTTTATTATCAAATATATATGTGGTATTATTAATAGTTTAAATTTAAGGCTAAGTTTATATAATTTGTTTTATATTAATGTACAAGGTAGCATTATATAATCAATAATTCATTTATGAAGAAAGTTTTTATTATTTTATGTTTAAGATATGGTATAATGAAGTATGAATGAGAGGGGCCTTTTGAAGTTACACAGTTGAGAACAAACATATGCTATAATTCATAGTTTTTATTATTACTACTATTTTAGATCGCAAGTTTCATATTCAGCTAAATTATTGTTAAATAAAGAAAGAAGGGGGAGAATATCAATAAACTGTGATCCTTTCAAAATATTTATTAACTAAATTTCCAAATGATAATTCCTTATTTCACATATATTTGTGTGTGTGATAGATTTTTGTAAGAAAATTTATTTAAGTTTATACTATTATCTTAGCATTCTCATATATAAGAAGTGTTTTGCTATCGAGTGTATGTATGCATAAAGACAGGCTGTTTGTAAGTCCACTTGATATATACTTATTGCATATTAAGAATTGTGTTTTATTTTCATAGTTATCATTATGTATTAGCGGATACTATTGAATTGTGGTCAGTTACATTACTACAGCCTTATGATGATACTTTTAAATTGTTAAGCAGTTCTAGCAATGAGTAGGTTGTCTTTGCTTAGGTCAAGCTTTGGAAGAGCTTCCTACGTACTCTATTTATTATTTGATATACAATGCTAGTCATTAATAATTTTATTATATAATTATATTTTATTTCTTGTTACCTGGATTCAATCACACCATACTCATGTTGTAAGGAAAATCAATTTTGTATAAGTTTAAGAGTTAATGATAATCAGTGAAACTATAAATAAAAGTGAAGGTTAAGTAGAGTATGTACACTTAAATGATTACTGTTTAAGAAAGTATTTTTCATTTATTATGTTATACCTTACTGAATCTTATATAATGATGAAATAGTCATTTCTGTAAAATAATAGATCAACTCAATAATGTAAAAAAGCTTGTCTCTGTAATAATTATATCTGAATACACATTTCTCTGTATTGCATATTTTTTTTGTTTTTAATATCTATTTAAGTATTTGTTTCTATATAACTTTTCTTTGTAAAATAAACATTATCAACAATTAATTAGCTGGCATTTAATGCTGTTATCTGCCTCCCAATTGTTTTTCTAGACAAGAATCTCTACTTCTATCTTTGATTTAGCAGTGGTACTTAAATTTACAGATAGGAGCAGTCAAATCTATCTCATCAATATATATCTAATCATGAAAATAAATTATCTGGGCTATTAAAAGCTTGGTGGCATTCTCATGTGCTAGATATATGGGAAACAGTCTGGAACAATTATATATAATGTTTTATAGTAAGTGCTCATATTTACTGTGCATTTTATAAAAGGGACCAAATAATTCTTTTCTTCAACCACAATTGAAGTTTTTATATTTAACTTGAAACAAAAGTGTGAGATGTTCAGAAATTAATTAATTCAATCTTAAAAAGTGATTGAATTAATTAATTTTTGGAAGCCCTATGCTTTTTATATAAATATAAAAATCCAGTTGAGATTGAAGTAAATACTTATTTTTGTCTTTTAGTGCTTAGTAAATGAAAGCATTTATTATAAAATATTTTTTATATATTATTTTTATTGTTTTAGTATTTGAATCTATTTTGTAATTATTCCAGTTTTAAACTAAGAATAAAAACAATGTTGTAGTCAGTGTAATATTTAAAAGAAAATTTGCATGCATTAAAAATCAACTCCAATATTCTTTTGTTTATGAAAAAAAAACATTTTTTCTAAAAAAAAAAAAAAAAAGCTTTTACATCAATAAAGATTAAAATTTCATACATTTTTTTTTTAGAAGCAACTTTTATAATCAAGAGAAATTAAAATTTGTTTTAATTTTTATTTACCATAAACTCTTTTTAGTGTAGGCTTTTTTTTAAAAAAAAGTGCCCATCTCTGAAAACTTACTGACCAATATCAATGTATTTGAAATTCAGTACAGTAATGCTGTTACACTAAACAAATGACTAGGCAACCTTGAAATATTTCATTGTCATATTTGCATTGTTATCAATTTCTGTCACATGTATAAAATTGATTACAAAATTTAAGCTATCAAAGGGAGTTAGTTTCTAAGTTAAACCAAAAAAAAAAAAATCATCACTTGTTAATGACTAATAAATATTAAAATTTCATTATGGTTAAACTTAATCAGTTATGTTTGCCTGAAGGTTTGTGAAGATCACATTTTAGTTGTATTTATATGCTATCATATTTCCATCATTAAATATTAAATAAGAAAAATTTAAACTTTATTTAAATTTTCCAATTACAATCAATTTTTAGTAATATCATACAAATTAGTATATTTACAATGTTTTGAGGGACATTATTCTCTATTCTTCTTCAGGTCTTGCTGGCTAGCTCAGTTGGTTAGAGCATTATTTTAAAATATCCAAGAATGTAAGATATAAGTTCGATTCCCATGCTAGTGCTGTCACTGGTCAGATCAGAAACGTGTAAAGAAGAGAGGAGAATAATACTATGCAAAACCTTGTGTATATATTAACCTGTGTGATATTATTAACAGCTGATTGTAATTGGATAATTTAAATAAAGTTTAAAATTTTTTTTTAAGACATTCTATATTTAATATTAGATAATGGAAAAAAATCCAATTTATAAATACAATTAATCAGCTACATAAACTTAATTTACATTTTCATTGCATAGCTGATCCATAGTCAACTTTAGAGATTAAACAAAAGTAGAAAACTATTTATAACCTCACCATCCAGTAGCTTGGTAAAGTTGGTAGCACTGCCCTTTTCCTTCACTGCTTCTCTATAAAGGGCTATTAAGAAGCCTTTGCCCTGGAATAGAATAGCTATTAAAAAAGTTTTTTATTTTATTTTTATTTATTACGACTCTCATAATATTATCATCCACAAAGTTTTTAAATTAACAAAAATTCATTGTCTTAATGTCAGGACTATAACTAGCAAGCTAGTTTAATTAAATTGCAAACCTAAAGATATTTGTCATTTTGAAGATATTGACTTGAATATTATAATAAAAATAAAACACACACACACACACACACACACAAAAGACAACTTGAAAACAGTTTATTTAATTTGCTACAATAATCTTCTGAAATTGTCTTTCTCAACTTGTTTCAATAAAGTTTTTGATTTCATATATTCTTGATTGTAATTCTTTCTTCCCTTCTTTATGTGTGCGTGTGAAAATGTGTATATATAGAATGTAACCTCATTACAACATTCCCATTCTTCTTCTTTTACTGCATTGATTCTACAACTAACTCATATTATAAATAGCATTATTTTTCCCAACAGTATTGATTCTTGAACTGTCGTTTTGTCCATCAATTACTAACAAATAATGACCCTGATTCTACATCATGAACCACTACAGTAAAATTTGAAATGATGTATATTTCTTTTCCTTTATCTTTTTTTAAAATTAATTGATGATATTTTATAATTGACTGTGAAAACTATAAAAATAAATTATGACTGCCCTATATGTATTTATTTTGGTTATATATATATAGTATTCCGTTATGATTATGTGTAATACCATAATATTACAACAATGTAACACGCGCGCGCGCGCGCGCACACACACACAAAGAGATGTTTTTAAAAAAACGTTCATCTAGGAGCATGTATTTAAGATTTATGTCTTTTAAAAAAATGTAGTAAATATAAATCTACTACAAATGCAAATTTTATGAGCAAATACATTTCTGGTTTATTTTAATTTAGTAATAAATAAAATACTCTGCATAATCTGTGCACTGCTAAAACTGCAGATTTTAGAAATTAAGGTTCGTGGATTGTGGTCCAACTCTGTTACTTCCGATGCTCAAACGTTTTATGACATCTACAGCAGAAAAACATGAACACATATGCAATTAAGCACTATGATGAGACTAAGCAAAATAAATAGTTTAAAGTTGTTAGGATCAGTCACAATTATTGCAGAGCAGTAGAAACCTGTATTAATAGGATGTAAATATAAATAATTGCATGATTATTTACTTAAAGGTTATGCTATTCAAATATCCTATTGGCATATTGAGCACAATAGTTACATTTGATTGACTGAATTGAGTTTTTTAATTTTATTTTGCTGAACTCGGTGTTTATACTGAAATCTTGAACACCAAATATACTAGAGAGCCATTGTGCTAATCTTGATAATGTTAAGACCTTATTAAAGTTTGTAATGGTGTTCTAAAATTAAGACGCTGGAATACATTATATCATCAAGCAACAGCAGATCACTTCTGATGATGATAATGATGATGGTTATCGCTTCGTCCTAATATTCTACTGCCCAATTACTCTACCAAATACCAACAAACTTTTGGAAAAAGAAATTTATTGTATGCACAAAAAGAAGGAAATTATATCAAAAAAGACTTGCATTATCTTATGTTTAAATAAGATAAAACTTATAATCAATGTCTTAAAACTCATTTTTAATTGAGAAAAATGAATTACAATAATAAGGATATAATTCTTGCACATCATTTCTATCTAATTATTCTACTAAACTGAATTTAAATAATAAAAATCTTTCTGAGACTATTCTTGTTAAGTCTCATTAACATTTTATAAAATTTCTGCCTGCTTTCAACCACAGATTGTCTTAGAACTAAAAAGATTTAAAGTAAGAAGATTAAAGATTTTTCATTCTTCATTAATTTCCATACCAAAAAAAAAATCACTCTGTTTTAATTCTTATACTGTAAAGTTGTCCATAGCATATCATTTAAAACTTCTTAAAACTTGGAACTGTATTTAAAGTTTCCACAGAACATATATGTATGCATGTATGTGCGTGTATGGATCTTAATGCTGTAACTGGCTTCAAATATTATGCCAACGCTAAATGGGAGAATTATAACTGAGTTAAAAGAATAAATAGTAATGTTAAATCACTGCCAATGTTGATGAAATGCTATCACGTGGTCATAGTAACATGTTGCATTGGGTGAAAAAACTCCAAATATATCTATGTACATGTGGACATATAAATATCATGCACAGTGTATATATAAAGAATAAAATACTTTTGACATTATATGCATCATCATGATCATTTTCAACTATGATTGATCCACTACAGGATAAAGGTCTCCCCAAGTTCAATCCTTCTCTGATCATTACTTACTGCCTTGGCTGATAACATTATAGCATCTAATAAATAAAGGCTATGACTGTTTTTTTCTATAGAAGTCCAAATAAATATTCATGCACATATAAATAGATTTTTTTATTCTGCTTTCTAGTAAATCCAATTGAAAGTCAGATTAATAATTTTTTTAAAGTCTTCCAAATAGAAGATATTTTACATGTATCATTACATTTGTTGATACAATCTGGCTTTTTAAGGATCTCAATGGTTTCTCTGATCTTTGTGTGTCACATTCTTTTCCATATCATTCCAGCACATGTCCTTATTTTTTTCCATCCATCTATTAAAAAAAATGATTCATATGCACTTTCGTTTATCTTCAAACTCAATTGAATACAATTAAGAACTAAAAGAAAACTTAACTTAGAAGTAAAAAGCCAATAAACACACCATGTTGGTTAATGCATGTTGGTGAGCAGTCCATCCATATTAATATACTAAATGAATAATCACATAGTAATAGTAGCTGCAACAACAAGAATGTATAGAGTGGACATTAGGAATGTGCTCTACTTGGTTCCTGTAAGGCCTCCAAGAGGAATCAGAGTATCTCCTTTTAGTCACTCTAAAGCAAGATTTTGGTATCCTTAGTAATAAAAAAACCCAAATGCTTAATTTCTTGGAAGTTCATATGAAGTTTGAATATTGGAGATGACAAACTATAAAATGATCAATAAAATCCAAACTCCAGAATCTTCCATTCTTACTATTGCACAAAACCATGCAGAAAAAAAACCTTTAAAATGTTTCATTAAACTTGACTGGTTGTAACAAGCTTGAACACTGAAATTAATATAAGAGTCACAATCTGTGGGTCTCTTTGAAATCTGACACTTTACCACTGGCCTAAACTTTATGCCAGAAACTGCTTAATGAAAGACTTATTAGATGCAATGTACCATGTAATGCAGTCACATCAATTGTATCTAGATACTAATACCTACATTTATTTTCAGAAGAACTGAAAGATATTTGGAATAGCTCAAATTACTTCACAGCATGAATAAATAATTATTTTCAATGTCTCACATTAAGATAGATACTTACAGACAACAACAGCGAATAACAAGGAAATAATGATTATAAATTCAATTCCTGCTAATGCAAATAAAAAAACAATACATAGATCCAAAAATAATGTTATAAAAAAACAAATTTAAATAGTGAAGATAACAGCTTAAACACATTCTGTGATGGCCAGTGCTCAAACTTGTTGTAGATTTCAAAATGCCCTACAGTTTGATACATTAGAGTCAAAATCAATATATAATTCCATTTTTTTGTTAGTTTAACAATTAATCCATCATGTGTGAGCACTTTTATGTATATGCATGTATATTTTAAACACATTATATATATATATTGTAAGGGTAACTTACAATCTTATTAAGCTCATTTGTTTATGTGCAATATCAAGCCATAAACTTAAAAATATAATTTTAATTAATAAACTATAAATATGTTATACTTTTACATTAAAATACCCATATGCACACATATATAATTTAAATGTTAGATTATAAAATTTTAATAATAAAAGTCAAGTCAAATAAATAGTTATTTTAATGAAATCAAATATTAAAATAATTAGATTTCAATCATTCATATATGTATATATGTATAAAATAATTATTAAATTAACTAATATTACTAATCAGACTCAAACATAGAGATAACCTAAGGTCAAGTCGTATCTTAGCAACTGAATGCAAAGGACATAAAATTAGAACTCGATTACACAGTTATTAATTATGATGCATTCAGTAATAATCAAATACAAAATCGTGAAATGAAATAATAATTTAACACATGCTAATTACCAGAAATCGATTTTACTATAAAAGCTAAATCAACTAATTTTCAAATCAGTTCCATTTTTTACAAATGAACTAGTCACAGCACATATTTATTTTGCTGTGTTCGAATACCAAACTCATCAGAAAGATGGATCAGTAGTTTGAATGAATTTTCCTTGTTTATCAGAAAACTCTAATATCACTCAAGTAAAGAGTAAATAAATTTATCCTTAATATCATCAATAATAATTTTAAAAGCAAAATTGTCTTTAATATAATAATTAGAGACATCCTTAATGATATCATTCTAAACTTGAATTCCAATGAAGACAAATATCATCAAACATATTTATATATCTAAATAAATTTATTTTAAGATTTTAAGTTATAGAAAATGCATCATAAGTAAATACATTTTGCCATAGGATCAAATACTATTATTCTAACCTAAAGCAGTGTAATTATTTATTTCTACTGAAATGCCTAATATATATATATATATATATATCATCTATGCAATTCAATATCCGACTTTGGTTTACAGCAAAATAATTTAAGGAAAGAGATGCCAACATCATGCAAGAGGAATATTTATGAAACAATGGAATATACTAATTGCCTCATTGATCATTGATGACTGGAAATAAAAAAAAAAACTCTATTCCTAATGAATTGCTACTTAAATTTTGGAAAATGAATAGGATAATACCATAAACTTTAAATACATCATACTATTTTTGCATATCAATATCTATAAATATTTAATTTTATTTTCCTTTGCCTTTAAAACATGCCTATTTTGGAAAATCATTAGATGGAAAATGGGAAGAGATCATTGGTTTAATTTTTTTTTTTACTTAATAAAATTTAGATCTTATTTATGCAGTGACTTGATTAGGTTAATAAGTAAACTTAATATGAAGGTAAGATTTTATTGTTCTTCATATTAAATTCATTCACTTATGAGAAGACATAATTTTTATTATTAATTTAGTAATATTTGTTTGTTTAATATTCGGTATAAATGACTAATATCCTTGAATGAAAGGTATTCTCTTTCAACGATAGGGACCATACATAGATGGGAGATCTTATAAAAATGTAATTCCCTCAAAAGAATTTGATATTAGAAAAGTTTTCATTTATATTTATACTGTTTAATTTAAATTTAGTTAGCTAGTGTTATCATAATCTTTGGAATTATAAAATGTTATTTATTTTTGCAATCTATTAAACATTGTTTGTGCTATGATGCATATCTACTATGGGATATGGGAAGGTATACTTTTAAAATATAAAAATATATATACTAATATAGTAGAATAAATTAAATAAACATTTGTAATTAAAATTTTGTTATATAAATCTAAATAGTTCTCTGATTTGTTTAAATTATTTATTTTATTTTCATAATAAAATAAAATTGAATACATATACCCACATATACATATTATCCTGATTTAACATCATGGTAACTTGGTTGGAATGGATTTTAGAATCTATCAAACTTATATAAAAGGATTATTATTGCTACAGGATATCAATTGATCCCTGAAGAGAGTTGAGTGTAAAATTAACCCTGAGTTCGAATACTGAGCATAATGGAATAGTAAAGAGAGGTGAAGATTTGATGAACTGGTCTAACTTGTATCTCTATTGAATGTTTAAATATTAAATTATCATATTTGAAATAGATGCAATTATGGATTAGATTTTATCACATCATTCATGGCATCCTACATGAAGACCCTAGGTCTGACTATAGTTAGATGCACTCACTCTCTTTTCTTAAGGGAATACAGACCATTACAATATATATATCACATTTTATAACCAACTCCTGAAAGATAATGTATCACACAAATTTCTATAGTTTTATAATAATTAAGAATAATATACAACTCTAGAATATGAGTTTGATAGCTAGAACAACCGTTTTGATATCTAAATTCAATTTTTACTGTAGTAATTGAGCTATTTTAAGCTTATATTCATATGTGCCGTGTGGAGATAGTAATTAACATGTCTGTTTTTCATCAGCCTTATGAGATTAATAGTTAGTATGCATGACTGCCATATTGATGATCTGAGATTTGAGTCTGAATCAAACAAAACAGAAATTTTTTTTGAGTAATAGAACACGCTTAGAATTTTTCATTCAGATAATTAGAAATAGCTAACTCACCTACCACTCAGTATTGGGCAATAAATAAGAGCTTTCTTTATTAATAATAGATGGAAAAGTCCTAAGTTAATCTAGACTGATCACATAAAGTTAAAAACAAAAATATGACTGCAATGTGATATAACTTTTATTAGTAATGGAGAAGTATAATATTCTTACAATTATATTATGGCTAGTCTTATCTCTATGTGTAGATGGCAATCTAACACAGATGAATTGCTTAAACATTCATTTTATTGTTAGAATTCATCAAATATTTAATCACAATATCTTTTTTTAAGTACATTACTATTAGCTAATTCCAACTTTTATTTTATTGTTCAATATATCTCATTACTACTTGTATTAAGGCAGACATCAGCTATTCCAAGTTATATTTCTGTAGCTCATTCAAAGAAAAAATTCACTAATCAATCTTGCTATTATTGCCACAGTGTAGGTCATATCAAATTTTCTAAAATATTAAGCAAAGGCTTTAAAATTCTTTCTGACAGCTATGTGCATAAACAATTTGGTAGTAAGGGATTTTAAAGAGAGTTGAGATATATTTTGGTGACATAATTTTTACACTACTTATAAAATGCACACATTCCATATATATATGCTGCACTAGGAATATATTTTTGATGTAAATTTTTAATTAAATTGTTATTTAAATGCATATCGAAGATAAATGATATTTTAATTATATTTTAATTAAGTTATTTTAGATGCAATCCAAAAGATTAAGTTATTTTGCTATCAAGTGGGAACAAAATACAATTAAAGGGATGAGATAATTAAAGAAGTTGATAAGACTAACTTATTTACAACACCTTAAAATAGTTAATTACTCCAGAAACAATAAATAGGAAAGCATCATAAATAGGTCAGAAAAATAGAAAAAATTTAATCACAAAGAGTTAAAGAAGTCATTAAAGTTGGAGTGTGAAAAAAGCTATTATCTCAAAAACACTAGAGCAGTAAAAAATACATATGGCTTTATTGACTGGGGGTTCATAAGAAGATCTAGCACCAGAATTGATCCTGGAACCTCCTGAATCCAAGTCAAATACTTTATCAACTCTGCTAAACCATGTGCAATACTAAAGGCAGTGGTTTCCAACATGGAACACATGCTTCAACAGGGAGGCAATATGAGAATGAGTTATTAATAGTGAAACTCCTTTTGAAATTTTTTGAGTAATTAACCATAAATTTCAAAGCCTTCTAATTCTTCTTATATCTTATGATTCATAATATTTTTAAATTGCCATATTTCTGGGCCATCTTCTTAGTGACTTTTCTGTTTTGATAGCCTCTATCCCTTACTTCACTGTTATTTGAAGCATGTTAAGTGGCTTGAAACTCCATTTTATTTTAACTGTCTTTTGCTAATGGTATTTTAGGCTTTATCTAAATGAATAGGAGTTCACTTTTTGAATAATGTTATTGGGGGAGGGGGTCAGAATTTTAAACACACTTAGATGGGTATGGGAAAAAGAAGTTGGGAAACACTGCACTAGAATCACTATTTAAATAGACCTAAAGATATGAAGGTAGTGGTATTATTTGTTAGTGTTCAGAAATTTGTACACAATCAAATTTTATCTGTAAGTTTAATTATTGATTTGTCAATAAAATTAGATTAGTGGTCCATATCTACACAAATCTCGGTGTGCTCTTCGTGTATTTCTTTGCTCTTGTATCTACTGCAACAGTACGGAATAAGAAGTAGAGAATGAAGATATTCATTTCAAATATTGATTGCAACATTTGTAGCAGTATAGTGGGGGGTATTGTAGGAGTGATAGAAATTAATATCATTAAAAGCATCCCAGTTTTACTGAGCATAGTAAATAAACACAGAATCAACATTGGAAATAAATAAAAAGCAGTAATAGTTATCAAAAGTCAACAGTCAATCTTTATGACTGGGTTTAAAAAAGACAATAAAATCATCTAGCTAATGATAAACTTAAGGCACAATATAAAAATTATATTCCAATTGCATGCTCATATTTAAGTATCGAAATAACTATATTATTAACAAACATATCAAAAAATGCTGGAATCATTACTGAAATGGAAAACATTATTCGATAATGTTATAATGAGAAACTATGTACAAACACAGCAGTAATCATTGAATTTTTGTGTAAATGTTTCTAAGCTATATATGCATCTTTATTTCTAACTAGAATTAGTGGCCAATTCCTAATCTTCCCACCTTAAGCATATAGTTTAATTTGAGTTATATATATATGTAATAAAAAAATTCAAAGTAATATTAATTTGTAACTTTGTATCATACAGTATATAATAAATTAATATTTAATCTGGTTTTTTTATTGCGTTTGAAGCAGAACATATATCTTTTTAAAAATTAATAAAGCAAGTTATCAATCTATAACAAACGTTCACAGCTATTTGATTACTAATATTGTTATGCATCATATTAAGTATTAACAAAGGCCGTCAAAAATTTGTCATTCAATTGTTATTTTTGTAAAACAAAAATCAGCTTGAAAAAATCTATATCATAAAGTCAATTTATATAATGGTTTTACAAAAATATTTTATGAATGAAACAGAATTTCTTATTCATGATCCATTAGGTGAACTAATAAATGTTTCAATGTAGAAAACATTTCAAAAGTTTAAAATTTTTATTGTTTTAAACAAACTAGTTACAGTGCTAAAAACCGTGAGGTAATTTTAAACAAGATCGATTAACAATAAAGAGCAATGCTAATGAGATAATGAAAAATTAACTTATGGAATTAGCATATTTGCATATCATTAAACGTAGTAGCAAGCTATGATTATGAAGGCAAGATCCGTTGAAAGCGCTCAGCTCGTTTGTTTTTAGTTATCTATTTTATAATAATACTTTATAGCTTTTGGGAACAGTTGCGGCGCACACGCACACGTGCTAGAATTAATAGGTTTAAGAAATATTTTTACTTTAATAGTTAAAGATAATAGTAAACGCATTTTTACATTACAATATACTTATAAAAAAATAAACGCCTTTCTAATAGCTTTCAAAAAGAACAATAAAGGAAAGGGTTTTGTTTGGGAAATGGAAGACAATGAAGATTTTAATGGTTTTCCATATAGATAAAGCTTGGATATTTTTGAGTTCAAACTAATTTGTAGTTTTTTCTTTAGATAGCTCCATTAACCATTTAAATAATGATAAAAATGTATTGGCTTTATTGAATAAAAAATAAAATAAGTATATATATATGTAGTATAAATAAATGTTGCTACCTTAAAAGATAAGTTGTTGGATAATCAAAACTTAGGTATTGATTTCAAGCTTCGTCTTTTCTGACTCTTCTCTTTATTCTTTACTCACCATTACTTTTTTTAATATTTACCTTACTATCTTCACTTACGATTAGCTTAGGATTCGATCTTCATTAATATTTTACTTCTATGCACTAATAAGTTACTAGTAATTCTCAACCTATGATATGCCATATCATTAGTAGAATCACTGGTTGTTAGTAATGGACTTACAGATGGTATGGAAAGATAAACTATTTTTAAAAAATTACATTTAAATAATTTATTCAAACAATGTAAAACTGGTATTTTTTTAAAAAAAAAGAATTAAACCCTTATCTACACTATATCGATTACCATCTCTGTCAGCTCTTTATTATAAATAAAAATATAATAATTTTGGAAATGCTAGTAATAGTAACAGATATTTTGATACTAAATAAATTAAATATTTAACTCTTATTATGGTAATTATGTGTTGGTTATCAAAAAATTACCTAATTATTTTTTTTGTCTACTTTATTTTTATGCTAATTTTTTATTATTATAAAGAATGGTGATAAAGAGAAATTTTAATATTCTTTATTGAAAGGCAGAACCCCAAAGATTCAGTGCCATGGCTATATATTTTTAATTTTTTAGTATTTTTTTCTTTGTTTCAGTAGTTATCATAAAACTAATTTTTTTAAATCAGATAAAATGACTGCATATAGCTCTAATGAATAAAGGAAAACTAGAACTCAAGAATACAAATAATAGCAGATATTATCATATGTTTGCAGCAATTTTTATCATCAATAGCAAACAAAAATAATATCCCATTGCTTACTGAATCTGTTTCAAGTGAAATCAAAATACAATTAAGAATTACATTCATGGCACATTTAAAACTTTTTAAGAACTGAATCATAGTTTACAAAACTGTTTACTAGATCATAAGTATACATTACAAATCATTCCGGACTATTTTTTTCTTTATTTACATATCTCTTGTTAGTTCTCATAACTAATATACTTGCATAAAGGTATCAATCTTTTTTTCTTATCTAATTACATTTTACCACAATCTCTATCATCTACCATTTTTCATTCTTCTTGTCTTATCATATTTTTACCTTCTCCTATCTCTAACAACATATCTAAATATTCCCACAATCTTCTTAAATGTTTACAGTAGTTGTCCTTTCAACCATTCATTTTCTTTAGCCTACTCCTAAATTTATTGATTCAACATTTTTTTTTCCATTGGTTTTTTTTTTTCAAAATCATAACTTAAAGGCTTACAACGATTTTTCCTTTTTCTAACAATCTGTGCTTTTATATATATAATATAATTATATACCAGATGCAAATAGCTATAAGTCTATCCTTAATTTTAAATTTAAAGCCCACAAAATAATCTATTTCTTTTAACAAAAATGAACACTCTTTATAAATGGAGAATAATTGTATTTTTTAAAACTGAATTTCAAGGCCCAGAAGTGATAGAGGAGCTTCAAACCAGGAATCTTTAGCTTTTGAATCCACTCCTCTGTCATTGAGCTAAATTACATAAAACAGTAGTACTCTATTCACTGGTTACTCTAAATTGTCTCTAGACAGTGAACTTAAAACATGTACATATTTCCCGAAAGCCTGAGTTTCAAAAGAGTTCAAAAGAGTTATAGGTTTAAGCCTGTACAATATATTAAAAGAGTTAAAAATAAATATTATTGTTTGCTTTTTTTTAAACTTTAACTCATCAGTTTTAAAAGTCAGAGGAAGCTAAAAATATTTATTAATTTAAAACTTGTCAAGAAAAAAATTATAATACTTGTCATTTCATACAATATTTTGATTATTCCTAATAAATAAAGCAATTGATATATGTTTTAAAATAATAGATATAATTTACTTTATAGGCTCTATGAAAAAAAAAAAAAATAATAAAGGGCCTTGCTATGTTTCTGGCGTTCCCACTTCATTAAGTTTTAATCATGTCATTAATTGAAAATGGAACTAATTATAAAAACAAAAGTTGTCACGCGTTGGTGGCCTAGTGGTTAGCATAACTGCCTTCCAAGCAGCTGGCCCGGATTCGCTTCCCGGTTAACGCATTTAACATATGAAAAGAAAAACAAGTTATATCATAGTTCTAAGCCAAGGTTTTCTAATTTAATATATATTTAAAATAATAGTAGCCTCCTTAATTAAAACTAAAAAAAAAAATCATTAAATCTCAATATTGAGAAGAGTTTAAAGATTTAATAAAAATAGCAAAATAAATGACATAACAAGTTAAAAATTAATGAATTTTCTGCGCTCATGACTTATTCATTTAAGATATTTTTAGATAATACTAATGTATTAATGAACTTTAGATAGATTTTGAACTGCTATTCAAAGAAATTAGACATAAAAATTTATCTGAAAAAGTCTATTTATAATTAAAATTCAAAATCATGCTGAATATATACATAATATCTTTATTTCCCTGTATGATTTTACCTTGCAGGGTATACTGCACCGATAGAGTGGAAGCCTTTATGCCAAAGATCTCTAAATCGCAGCCTAAATTATATCATTTCGGTGCTTGAACATCATATGACTTTCTAAGCAATGAATTTTTCAACTTTGTGTGATGAAGCAGTAGACTCAGAGCTGAAGGTTCCAGGTTCAATTCTGAATAACACTTTTAAAAAAAAAATTCAGTTTACTATCTGTTCCTAAGGTGCTTAAATGTCATATGACCTTCCGAGTAATTTTCCTAATACTGTTTTTTATTAATCAAAAATGCATATTTTTAATGCATTATTAAGAAGACGTAAATCTAAAAAATTGTAATCTGATATCCAACTAAACAATAAATAATTGCTTTCTCACTATATGTATATTTCAGTTAAAAAAATCTTCATCAGGTGAGCCAAAGATTTAAACCCCAGCAAACATATTAGAATTATCAGTTCTAATTGTACATATGCAGTTAGAAAGCCAATATTTTTTAAGTATAAAATAATTTACATGCAAATTAATACACACATATCTTTCAAAAGGAAAATTTATTCACAAACCAATTAATACACACACATATATATATACTACTTTCAGTAAAATTATGTCAAAATTCCAATACATTGATAAAATTAATTCATTTTGCATTTTTAAGGCAGATTTTGCTACTGAGAAAGACGGTGTATAATGATCATTAAACTGCAAAATAAAAAATCAGCAAAATTTTTATATAAATATTTGAATATATATTTTAAATATTTTTTAAAAAACGCATTCTTCCGATTAGACTGACATGTCCAAAATAAAATATATCATAGAGAAATTAGAAATAAATAAATAATAATAACAACAATATTGATTTATTGCACAGGAGTTGATAAAAAGTTTGAACCTGGAAGTGATAACTTTGGGTCATAATCCATGGATCTTGGATTCTAGAGATTGCTACTCTACCCCCCCCCCTCGCACTAAGCTATGCAGAGTGTTAGAAAAATTATTTTAAGTAATTAAATCTGCTAATTGTGAATTACATTAATAACATTTTTGCCCATACTAAATTATGATAAAATTAATATATCAATCATACAGAAGATTTGAAATATAGGCATTCTTCATATAACTGGAGTTTAATTGTAAATATAGGGGATTTGAACACAGACTTTCAAGAACCCTTCAATTATCCACAATATCTCATACCACTGATACACATGACCACACACATGTAGAAAAGATAAATAATCACCAATATACATATTTCATGCTGAACCAGCACTCATCAGTTGATCCAGATTATCATCTCCCATACATACAGTTTATATTAAGATAGCAAATCTTCATATTTTAATAGACAGGCTTCAATCTATTCCAACCTCCAACTCTTCAGCCATCCATGCCATTGAAAATCTGATGATGGAAAGCCCAAGCCCCATGTTGATGCCAATATTATTATCATGCCTATCACTCTGACCCCTCATGTATAGGACCATATCCATTTAAATATGTAGAAGAGGCTTTCTGTCATCACATTTTCAATGGTATGGATGGCTGAAGAGTTGAAGGTTGGAGTAGACTGAAGTATGTCCATTAAAGTATGAAGATTTGTTATCTTAATATAAACTGGGTATTGATTATATATACATGTTTGGCAAGGGTAATCTGGACCAATTGATGAGTACTGGTTCTGCACGAAATACGTATATTGGTGATTATTTATCTTTTCTACATGTGTGTGGTCATGTGTATCAGTGGTATGAGATAGTGTGGATAGTTAAAGGGTTCTTGAAAATCTGTGTTCAAATCCCCTATAGTTATATAGATAAATTATCTATATTTGCTTTTTAACAAAATAAAGAGAAAAAAATTAAACACTCAATCTGTCTTACTATTTCTATTTTAAGTCTAGAATCTACAGAGCAATAAAAAAAAAGATGAAAATAATTGGATCCAAGATATTAACCTATTAATTTATTCTTTCAGATGAGATGTAATAAAAAAAAAAATTCAACATGTCGCACTTTAGTGCATCTATGAATTATGATCTCAAAATTTTTATTTATTATCAATTTTTGAAGGAGAAAAGCATCGCAATATTTTCATTTTTCAATTTGTTAGAATAATAAATAAAAGTAGAGGCCACTGTAGTTAGTTCCAAGTTTTCTGATGGATATCTGAATACAGTATATACACATTTCATGTATATAAATAATAATTAGCAAAAATAAAATAATACTAGAAATAGTAATACTATACAGCAATATATCAAGAGGTAGTAAGGGAGTAATCATATAAACTTCTACATTTTTTTACTCAATAATTTTTAAAAGCTGTTGTATTATTGAAATTGTATACAGTGACCCCACATATTCAGATAAATCATTATAATCTACTTTATATTCCTTAAATTAAAAGCATCTAAAATCTTAAAAATAGTCAAGCGTTGGTGGCCGAGTGATTAGCATAGCTGCTTTCCAAGCAGCTGGCCCGGGTTCGCTTCCCGGTCAACGCATTTGACATATGAAAAAAAATAAAAAATTTAAAATAAAGCATATAATAATAATGAAAAATAATAATTCTAGCATTATAATTAGTTATGCCACAATCCAATTAACAAAACATCAAAATGCAAAATGCCAATATACATATATTGTTCCAGAGAAAGTACAATGAGCATTTATGAGATAGAATAATGACTGACTGTTACATATTAATTCACCACTTCAATGTCTATTATAAAATTTGATAACAGGATTGCCACATATTAATATGATCTATTATGTTCTAGGAAAAAATATAATCATGGCAATTGAATCCTGGGCTAAACTACCCTTTGGTGAAATACATTCATGTTGGTCAATCCCTCAGTCAAACTATAGTTTAAATCATTCAGTTACATTCATTTATATATTATGAAATTTTATATAAATAAGAATTTATTCTTTGGGGATCTAACTCCAAATTGGGCACCTATTTTATGTGACATGAGCCTCTATTTGAATTTACAATAAAATTTTTGGGATGATGATGATGATCAAATCAAGTATATATTTTTCTAAAATTCTTATTTTCTGATAATTATCAATTTATAAATCACCCCCCACTGATTAGCTTAAGGGTTTTCTTTCATTGGTATCTTTATTTATAAATGAATAGGATTAATATGGCCATCAGGGACCCATTTCATGAAGGAAGAGTTACCAGTGAGAATGACAACCCTTAACTATAATCCCTAACTCTTCCTATTCACATTTCCTGCAGCTATTTAACTTTAAATATGGAGGCAGATCATAATAATCACATACAGTCATGAAAGTAAGGAATGAGACAAACTATTAAGCATGGAAATAGACAGTAAGATTTATTAAATAACATAAATTGATAAACAATATTCGTGGTATTTAAAATAAATAGCTGAACTAACATATACACAAAATATTGGTAAAAATTTAAAATACAATTAAATTTTATTCTACCTTTTAATATAATGAAGTCCAATACACCCCCTCCCCTCAAACTCAGCACATCCTATTTCCACATGACCACAATGATTCAAATCTTTTAATCTCTAAATATAGGGCTAAACAATGCAAAAACATAATTTCATTTTATAGACACCAATAAAGTAAAGAAAATAGAAAAATATTTATACAATTTATCTAAATTCTACTTTTGGTGTATTGAATACCAAATAAAAGTTTTTCTCGCTAATTCTCTCCAATTCCTTCCTTTCCTTTAAGGGAAATTTTTATAAATAAAATATATTTACTTATTCCATTTTCAATTTTTAATGTATTGAATATTATATTTATGTATTATCTAAATTCCATTTTGATGTATTGAATACCAACTAAAACTTGCCTTCACTTTACCAAGAAGTATAATTTTCTCCATTTCTCTAGCCATATGTTTACATTAGTAGAAAGTTTGGCAAATAAAATATATTTACGTATTATCTAAATTCCATTTTTAATTTTTGATATATTGAAATTTTCCATCATTTTACCAAAAACTATAATACTTTTCATTTTTCTAGCTATACCCTTGTAGTAGTAGAAAGTTTGATAATTAAAATATATTTATGTAATATTTACATGAAATAATTATCAACAGCAATTTCACAAAAAATATAATTTTTATTAAGTACAATAAACAATTTTAAAGTAAATTATTTTATATTTCTCACATGATAATTTTTAAAATGATTATGAAACTTTAACATTGTAGTATTTACAAGTGAAAATTAAATACATGGTCCAAATGAAATTTAATTAATTTAAAATATATTTATGAAATAAAATTTTACTTCAGATTACCAAAAACTATAATTCTCACCATATTTGTAGTATGTATATTTCACTATACAGGCCACAACATTTTCCAACATCTGTAATTTTTTATCACTTGCAGGCTTCTTGCCACTTGTTAATGGTACAGCAGTGTCACCTGGTGGGCACATGTGGCATAAGTTACAACTACCATAATTTTTAAATAATTAAGTTCTCAACAAAAAAGAAAGAAAACTGTGCTAAACTCATCAAAATTGGTGTGATACATGTTGAATTATAAAGTAACAACAAACAAACTTTCACATTTATATAGTAATATAAATATAGACAAACTCTTGATAATATCAAATAATATTTTTCATTTGTCATAAGAGATTCTAAAATTGGAAAACACTAAGATGAAAACACTTGGGCAAATTTGTCTATAGTGGTAAAAATTAAAGAGAACACAGATTTATGGAATTTGCAGAAAATGAAAAACGTTTATATTATGAATGCTAAATGAAAATGGTCTCGGAAATAACAGGAAATTCATAGTTCAGTATTATAATAATCTTAATAGATTCAACATAGGAAAAGATCACTGATTAATAAAATGTAAGATATGCATTACTACATAACTAGAGAGATAAATCTTATTAAAAAAGAAAGTGTTGACAATTGATATTTCTATTCTCAGAAACCTTCAAATGTATTTAAATTAATTTTTTTTAATTGTTTCAAAATATTGATACAGACATTGAAGACGGTTCAAACTTAAAAAAGCTTAACAGAAAATTAACTGGTACTCTACTAAAAACTGCAGTTTAAATACAGATGATATAAGAAAGAAATAATTCATCAATAAATTTTCAACTGAGACTAACAATATATGAAAAAAAAAATAATAACATTTAAAAAAAGATTCATTAATAAAATTTAATTGAATAACAAAGGCAAAATTCTCCATACTAACTGCCCTCTAGTGTAAGCCAAAATAATCAATGGATGCAAAAAAGTTTGTGCATAAAATCCCTATCTAGTGCCTACTCATTCAATATCCATAGTAGGCACTAGATAGTGATTTTATGCACAAACCTTCTTGAATCCATTGATTACTCAGGCTTGCACTAGATGGCGACTACTATATGGAGACTTTTGCCTCTGTTATAACAGCTGGGAAAAACATAAAGAATGGTGATCGTGTGACTTAGTTGTTTAAAAATTAAATATTTGGAGTTATGCAAAATAGTTCAGAAAAAATTAATAATGATATAACAAAATATAACTATGAACTGGAAAGTTAAAGCTATAGAAAAGAATAAAAGTTTCAAAACTATAAAACAATATCTTGGTATTGGAGAAAAAATTATTTCAGTAATAAAAAAAAAAGATGTTACAATTACTAAAAAAAAAAAAAAAAAAGAGATGACATCATGAAAAGAGTGGAAATGTTCTTTAAAAAAATTATATATATATATTAAATCTACAAAGAGAAAAACTTCAGCAGATAATGTAATTATTATTGGTACTTGAAAAAATTCAAATAAAAAAATAGAAAATTGTTTACATAACAAAGCTATATCAGATGATTGGATATAGAAATATTAATATTTAATAAAAATGGTAAGATATTAGAAAATACAGACTTATTAGTCTTTGATTAATTTTGTATAAAATGTTTATCAAGATAATGCCACTAACTGGATTTAAAAGAGATTTTAGCACAGTGGTTGCCATCCAAATATTGAGAGAAATTATAGAAAGGATAAATGAATATAAGTTACCATTATGATTTGGATTTGTATATTATAAAAGATATTTTATTCTATAAGTACTTCCGAGATGATCTAGAATATTGTCATATTTTGAAGAATATTTATTAAAATGCAGCAGTAGTTATTTGATTAACACTATGAAGATTAACATAAAAAAGGGTATACAATAGGTTGATTCCATATCTCCTAAACTTTTTATAGCAATTTTACAGAAAGTATTTTGTAAATTAAAATAGGAAGCCAAGATAATAAAAATATATGGAGATTATTTAAATCATCACATGATTACCATTTCTTATGCTTGCTCTTAACTGTTATTAAAACAGGCAAAACTCTCTATTATACATTTTGCCACTCAGTGCAAGCCAGAGTAATCAATGGATGCCAGAAGGCTTGTGCATACTGATGAAGACCACAAGCCAGAAACTAGTCTGGGAATATTGGATGAGTAGGCACTAGATGAAGATTTTATGCACAAGCCTTTTGGCAGTCACTGATTACTCTAGCTTGCACCGAGAGAGTTTTGCCTGTTTTAATTATTTAAATCATTTAAAATTCTCAGATGATGTGATTGTTTTTACAAGTAATACACCAGAGCTTCAGGAAATGTTACAAGAGTTATCAGATTAAATTAAGACTAAAGATAAATAATAAAAAGATTAAATTAAGGTTCAATGGATTTTTGCAGAAGATAATAAAGATTGATAATCATGAATTGAAAATACACATACTTTTGTCAGATTGCAATAGAGATGAAAATATAACAGATGAATTTAATCTTAGAATTAAATTTGGATGAAGTGGTTTTTGATAAAAATAATTTAACATTAAAAAGAAATATGCTTATGTATTTGAAAAATAAAATTTTTAATAGATAAATTTTACCAGTTCTTATTTATGGATGGGAAACTTGGACACTTAACAGAAAAGCAATGCAGAGACATCAGACCATTCAATGATGCAAAAAAACATATATAGTCAGACTAAACAAAAAGGGACTGAAAGCAAAATACTTGGGTGAGAACAGGCATCATTGATACTACTGAAACAATTAAAAGAGACTGAAATAGAACTAGGCTGGACATGATACAAGAAGAGACAATTGAAATCCCAGGTGATTGTAAATACCTAAAAAGAGTCAACATGTGAGTTAAATGAAATGAAAAATTTTGTAGGTATGACGTGAAGGAAAAAACTATGAATCAAAGAAAGTGGATTAAACTTGGAGATCTTCATCTTTCAGTGGACTGATAATGATTGAAAATGATTTTTAAAATATAAGTTAGTTTTCATATGCATTATATCGCCACTGTTATTAAACATGTATCTTATTTCATTCTTATATAAACTCATCACTAATTTAAATATTTTGACTACATATATTTAATTGATTATTTCAGAATTCGAGTCAATGATATTAAAAGGTGGCTTACAGCTGTCATTAGAATTATCATTTTACTAGTTAACATAATAAAAGTCATTAAACATTATTTTACTTTTTAAAACTTACAGTTCTATTCTAATTCATAAAAATGAGCCCTGACTAAGTTTTCAGCAATTTGTGGTTGTTGCTTTTTTAATCATCTTTATTAATAATCATGACTAGACTATTTTAACAAATAATTTTGTCATTCTCTACATCTATGCATTTACTAGAACAAATACGTAGAGGCAGTGCAATTATGGGGGGGGGTAAGAATAAATAAAAGGATGAGGATAAAAAATAGAAGAGAAAAACAGCCGATTGATCACAGGAGTAACTTTGAGTAGTATACCAAGTATTTGATAAGTATAACGAGACATGGAGAAGATAGTTTGATATAAAATGTGCTGTCTTTTGAAAGATAACTAAT